>JAVSCE010015559.1:0-44322 GCA_032199065.1 Smutsia gigantea | reverse complement strand
TTTCTCTGCACTCTGTTTTTCTGTTTCCCTGACCCAGAAAACATAATCTCCACTTTTTATATAGTAAACTGTCAGTTTTGACCCCATTCTAGATTTGGTGGTGGATTGTTTTATTGTCATTACTCCTCCATTCATTTTTGAAGTGGGAAACTAATTAAGTTTTTATAGGTTGGATCTTTATGAAAATTTATCAGATAACATTTACCTGTAATATCTAATCTATAAAAGCCTCCAGGATGTCTTTTACCTACAGTGATAAATACTAGGTGGATTAGGATAAAGTGGCCTAACCTGTACCATTTTCTCTCTTCCATTAATTCTATTAAACCCCACACAGAAGGGGCAGATGACAAGTGAAACTGGTAGCAGAAACAGAGCTTGCCATGCTTCCACTATACTAAATCAAGGCAAACAATGGAAAAAAACAAAAATGGAAATACCTGAGCCTCCAGGATTCTGACAAATAAGAGGTTCTCTCTGTGTCACGTCATTCTGGAAAACAAACAATGATATATACTATGTACCAGCTGTATGCCCAGGTTTTCTTAATTTAAAGAACATTTCTAATGATTTTCTTCTTTTGAAAACAATAAGGAATCCTGTAGCCTTAAAGAAAAAGCAGCAATAGGAATGGCCATGTAAAGTGCTTCCCAAGCTTTATCACCAAAATAAGCACTAAGAAAAGTGAAACAAAGGAAAATGTCATTACAGAGAAGAGCAGAGTGAGAATGGTTATGGATATCATACTTGAGAAATTCAGTTATATCAACTGAAATATATTAGCTTCTGTGGATTAGATGCAGTGGGCATAAAGTACGTAGACTACATTCCAGATTCTTTTCTTCAAAATCCTAGCAGGCCTTGACAGCAGGATGTGTTTATTTATGAAAAATGTGAACATTTTAAAGGTTGATTAAATAGGCTAATTATATTATATATGCATGTATGTATTTCTGCTTGCCTTCCAAATATTTGTTACAGGACAGTTAGTAGAAAGGTTTTCCTTGTTGTCAAACTTCTTAAGATCTAGTTTTACTGCTCACCAAATATCTACACCATTCAGAGCCACATGACACTCAGGAAAAATAGTAAAGATAAAATAAGAAACAAATAATAATTATTGATGATTTAAATGATGCTTCACTATATATATTCTATTTAGGTAAATACTTATTATTGATGTAATACCACATCCACTTAGTAATTAATATTGTTTTCTTTTGGCTTTGGCCACATAGGAAACTTTGTCAACCATGGAAACAGAATTCTCAAGTTTGCACTTAAAGTAATTAATCTGCAACTCATATCCATGTTAAAATAAATCTGATATTATCTACCCACTTCCTCTGAGCCCACTTTCTCCTTCATCTGTTTCAGTTTGGCTTCCTCCCTAAATGTGATATTCAAACCATAGTTTATAGGGTCTCCTCCCTAATTTCTCTAAAATCTATCCCTAAGTCATATACTCTTTTCCAGCAGTTTCCACTCTATTGATGCCTAAGTATTGCCACTTCAAAAAGTAAACTCTCCTAATACATACACATGTATACATTGTGCATTTTTTCATCATATTTTCTGGATTATGAAGTCATAATATTGGAGAAATTTTTAGCTGCAAGTAAGAAAGGTCTGGCTTAAATAATATAATTAAATAATCCAAATGCTATAGTCCAGAGATACAGCAGTTTTCAGGATGAGTTGACTGAGAAATTCAGGCTGTAGTTATTACTCCCCTCTGCTAACCACAGCAGCAATTTCAATGTAACACTGTTTCCCCTAATGGTCTTAAAGTAGCCGTGAGGAAGAGGAAGATCTGCATATGTTGTTCTTTATATTCATAAAGATAGAAGGATGTGCTCCCTGCAAACTCTCCCTAATGGTAAAAATCTCTCTACCAAATGTCTGCCTACATCTTCTAGCATCATTTTGGCCACAAATGGGCCACGTTTCTGAATTGTACCTAGTAAGACAGTGGAATTTTTTTTTCCTTAGGTATATTTCTTTATGCATATTTGAGTTCTTGGTTTTTGAATTTTGTATTTCATTCTGTAATTTTATTTCCTCAAGGTCCATTTTTAATATTTCCACTATTTTTCTGAAAATTATCTCAAATTAATTTTCTAGACATAATCTGATAAGGATCAAAAGGGCTGATTATAGGGATGTTTTGTTATTTTAGAAGTAAATGGATTAAAAAAAATGAGTGAATGACAGAAGTTAAATTCAAGAATTGCAAATTTGCAGAAGTTAAGGAATGTCCTTATAGAAAGAAGTTGGTGATACTTTAAATTTTTCTTATGGAGTGAGAAATGGATGTGATAAAGCCTATTTTAATGAAGAATAGATATTTGATAATCAGCAAATTTAATAATATTGGAATAAGGGGACTCCCTTGACACTCAAAAGAATTAATTAAGGACAAATAAAGGATATTTTCTCTTAGAGTTTTGACAGAAGATGAAGGAAGTAAGAATTGACTAAGTGCTCAAAACACCATGGCAGTGTGCTAGGAATTGTGAATAAATACCAGGCACAGAAGACAGGCCCTTACCATAAAGAAATTTACATATGGAAACTTCAGAAAATCATGTAAAAAATTAAATGACAATAGCAGAATAAACAATAGTTTAAGACAGTCACATAGATGTCTTATAATTAAATACATTATAAATTGCCAGCTGAATTATACTGATAATAATTTCTTCTAGCAGTCAGTGAGAAAATCTTTAAATGAACATAAGAAACTCATTAATTAGAAAGTTGCTACAGATAAAAACATTATCTTTGTTGGTAATGCAATAAAACATTTAAGAAATAATACAAATCTTATACAAATTCAGAAAGTATAAGATAGGGAATACTACATTATGAAGCCAGCATATCCTTGATACAAAATCTGAACAAAGATATTGTAAGAAAATTATAGACCAAACATTTCTCTAGATTGTAGATGTAAATATCTTAAAACAACATTCACAAACAAAACCCAACAATATATAAAAAAGGTAATAAATAATGACCAAGTAGAGTTCATTTCAGGTATGTAAGGCTGTTTTAATATTTGAGATTAAATCAATGTAATTTCCAAGTAACCAAATAAAAGAGTAAAATCACAAAAGACATTGAAAAGGCATTTGAAAAAATTTGTACACCTATTTGATTTAAAAAAATTCTCAGCAAATTAGGAATACAAGAAAACATCTTCAACTTGAAAAATAGGGTATCTATGAAAGCCCACAACTAACATCTTACTTATTAAAATTAAATGTTAAATGTTTTCGTCCTTATACCAGGAACAAAGCAAAGATGTGTTCTTACAACTTCTAATTAACATCATACTGAACATTTCAGTGAGTGCAATAAGGTAAGGAAAAAAACAAAAGGCTTATAGTCAATTAATTAAGAGGCAAATGCCTTTATTTAGAAACAACATATAGTTTATGTAGAAATACTATGGAATCTACTTTAAAACTAGTAGAATTAAAAAGCGAATTTGACAAGATCACAGGATACAAGGTCAATACAGAAAAATCAATTGTATTTCTAACGCTGGTAGCAACCAATTGGAAAACGAAATAATACCATTTTTATTTGTACCAAAAACTATAAGATACTTAGATATAAATTTCACATATGAACTGTGAGATCTTTAAACTGAAACAAATGTCACTTAGAGAAGATTTTTAAAAACCTAAATAACAAGAGAAGTGTACAACGTTCATAAGTATGAAAACTTGATATTATTAAGATTGAATTCTTCTTGGCTTGATTTATAGATTTGATATAATACTATAAAACTTCCAGCTCTCTTTTTATAGTAAGTTATAAGCTGAGTCTAAAATATACGTGGAAATGGGACCTGGAATAGCCTAAATATCTTGAAAAAAATAAAGTCAGAGGACTTACACACCTGGTTTCAAGATGTACTACAGAGCTCTATTAACAGTAAGATTAATGGAATAAATAGGAAATCCAGAAATAGATTAATACATATATGGTCAATCAGTTGTCAATAAAGATATCAGTGCACCTCAATGGAGAAAGCCATCTCAACAAATGGTGGTGATTAAGAGTTTGGAAGAAGAAAATGAGCTTCAACCCCAATTTACATCATACACAATAATTTGCAAATATTCATAGATCTAAACATAAAAGCCAAAAATACAGAGCCTGTAGAAAAAAAATCATAAAATAGTAACTTCATATTCTGAAGTATAAAAAATGTCTTGAGCACTAATCAAAAATAAATAAATAAATAAGGAAGGATTGAGTGTTATCAAAATTAAGAACTTGAGTTCATCAAAAGCTGCCTTTAGTAAAATAAGTCAAATCACAGGCTTGGAAAAAATATTTTCAAAACATGTATTTTACAACAGATTTATATTCAGAATGTATAATGAATTCCTATGAAAACAACCAAATTAAAAATGCCCAGGAGACTTCAATAAATTTTTCAAAAAAAGAAAATACAAGATTGACCAGTAAGTACATGAAAAATGCTCAACATCATGAACCACAAGGAAAATGCAAATTGAAATTTTATTAAGATACTGTCTCATAGACAATAAAATGGCTCAACTTTAAAAAACTGATACCAGAAGGATATGAAGTACCTCACGCTCTCATACACTGCTGTGGGAATATACAGTGGAATAACCAGTTTGGAGAACTATTGAACAATTCCTTATAAAATTAAATAAAAACCAAGATAAATGAAGATATGTTCATAAAAAGATTTGTATAATGTTCTTGCACCTTAATTCACCAAATAAATGGTGAAAATCTTAAGGTTCATCAACAAAAGAATGGATAAACAAATCATAGTATATTTGAACAATGAAATACTATTTCAGAATAAAAAATATAATTACTGATATATGCAATGATATGGGTGAATCTCGAAAACATTATGTTGAACAAAAGAATCCAGACACAAAAACATAAGTGCTGTATATTGCATTTGTATGAAGTTGTAGATTGGCAAAACTATAGTTTATAGTCATGGAAACCAGAAGTGGTTCTTTTCTACAGAGCTGTGGGAAAGAGAGACAGGAAAATATGGTTGAAATATTCTGCATTATAATGTAGCTGTTGGTTACCTGGGTGTATACACTTATCAAAACTCATTGAACTATACACTTAATATATGCACATTTCATTATATGTGAATTTCACTGCCATTAAAAAATACGAAAGTTGAGCTGGGTATAAGGATGGCGGCATGAGAGGTGAGACACAGGCTTCCTCCTAACACAGCATATAATACAAAAATATAATTAATACAACTATTCCTGAAAGAGCAACAGGAATGTGACAGACTGCATACACCTGGAGAAAAGAGCAGACCTCACAGAACAGGGTAACGTACCAAAGTGTGGCCCAGTGGCACCCAAGCCCTTCCCCCACCCCAGCTCAAAGGAGGGAAGAAGAGAAATGGAGCAGGGAGTGAGTGGAAGCCTGAGACTGCTGAATACCTAACCCTGGAGATCTGTTCTGGGAGCACAAACCTACATTTCATGGTGCTTACATGATACTCTTGTGATTATGCGGTTGGAAAGCTAAGACAGGCAGCCTGGAGAGATTGAGATTCCAGCCACTTGTGGAAAGCAGGGAACCATATCCAGCTGCTCTGGGACAAAAGAAAGGCTGGCAGTCTGAGAGACTTCCTAACAAGGAAGCCCTTAGCAAGATGGCTGCTAAAGGGGCAAGGACTGCACAGAGCTTACTGCTCAGTAGAAAAGACACATAGACAAAATTGTCCAGGTGTACCCTTCCCAGCAGGTTGGGAGCTTTGCCATATAGACTCTCATATTTAAGGAGGAAAAAGAAATGTTCCTCCTTAGACAATCTTCAGGTGCTCCAGCTCCCTGACTGGCTACACAGCTCCAAGGACGATACGCAGTCTACTGCGCCTCTCTCCCGGCCAGCCCCACCTGGCTCACAAACCGGCAAGCCCTACTCTGGCGTTAGCCCAGCCAGAAGGAAGATCTGTCTACAGCAACTACAAACACAAACCATACAGGCTTATACCTGTGTACTCGGCCCACTGGTTCAGGCAGTGGAGACAAGCGCAGCAGCCGGGAAATAGGAAATAGCTTTCCTCCCCCAGGCACCAATAACACTCCCCTCCACCCCCAACATTGCTTCAGGGGAGGAGCAGCTCCAGGGAGTACAGATTCTGGGCACTAGAGGGCGCCATATACAAATATGAAATGCCAAAGGAACCTGGTTCAGAATAAAATTATTAATAGAACTCCTGAGAAAGATTAAATGACATTGACCTCATGACTCTTCCCAAAAGGGAGATCAAAATAAAAATCACTAACATGCTCATGGAGGTACGGAAAGATATCCAAGAACTCAGAAATGAATTCCGGTTGGAGATCCAATTGTTAAAGAACACAATGGAGGGTATTAAAAGCAGATTGGATATGGTGGAGAAGACGATAAATGAAATAGAAACTAGAGAGAAGAGGAATACAAAAAAGCTGAGGCACAGAGAGAAAAAAGGATCTCTAAGAATTAAAGAATATTGAGAGAGCTGTGTGACCAATCCAAATGGAACAATATTCACATTATAGGGGTACCAGAAAAAGAGGAGACAGAAAAAGGGATAGAAAGTGTCTTTGAGGAGGTAGTTGATGAAAAATTCCCCAATCTGGGGAAGGAGATAGTTTCTCAGGCAATGGAGATGCACAGATCTCCCAAAACAAGGGACCCAAAGAAGACAACACCAAGACATACAGTAATTAAAATGGCAAAGATCCAGGATAAGGACAGACTATTAAAAGCAGCCAGAGAGATAAATAAGATCACATACAAAGGAAAGCCCATCAGGCTATCATGAGACTTCTCAACAGACACCTTACAGGCCAGAAGGGAGTGGCATGATGTATTTAATGCAATGAAGCAGAAGGGCCTTGAACAAAGAATACTTTATCTGGCAAGATTATCATTTAAGTTTGAAGGAGGGATTAAACAATTTCCAGATAAGCAAAAGCTGAGAGAATTTACCTCCCACAAACCATCTCTACAGTGTATTTTGGAGGGACTGCTATAGATGGAAGTGTTACTAAGGTTTAATAGCTGTCACCAGAGGTAATAAAACCACAGTAAAGAAAGTAGAACAGTTAATTACTAAGCAAATGTGAAATTACATTAACAATCCCCAAAGTCAATCAAGGGATAGACAAAGAATACAGAATATCATACCTAATATATAAAGAATGGCAGAAGAAAAAAAAGGAGGAAGAAAAAGAAAAAAGAACCTTTAGACTGTGTTTATAATAGCATATTAAGTGAGTTAAGTTAGACTCTTAGATATTAAGGAAGTTAATTTGAACCCTTGGTAACCAAGAATCTAAAGCCTGCAATGCCAGTAAGTACATACCTATCAATAATCACCCTAAATGTAAATGGACTGAATGCACCAATCAAAAGACATAGAGTCACTGAATGGATAATAAAATAAGACCCATCTATATGCTGCCTACAAGAGACTCACTTCAAACCCAAAGACATACACAGACTAAAAGTAAAGGGATGGAAAAAGATATTTCATGCAACTAATAGGGAGAAAAAAGCAGGAATTGCAGAACTTGTATCAGATAGATACAGACTTGAAAACAAAGAAAGTCACAAGAGACAAAGAAGGACATTACATAATGATAAAAGGGTCAATCCAACAAGAAGATATAACCATTATAAATATCTATGCGCCCTACAGAGGAGAACTACATATGTGAAACAAATACTACCAGAATTAAAAGGGGAAATAGAATGCAATGCATTTATTCTAGGAGACTTCAACACTCAACTAACTCTGAAGGACAGATCAACTAGGCAGAAAATAAGTAAGGAGACAGAGGCAATGAACAACACATTAGAACAGATGGACCTAACAGACATCTACAGAACTCTACACCCAAAAGCAGCAGAATACACATTCTTCTCAAGTGCACATGGAACATTTTCAAGAATAGATAATATACTATGCCACAAAAAGAGCCTCGGTAAATTCAAAAGGATTGAAATTGTACCAACCAGTTTCTCAGATCACAAAGGTATAAAACTAGAATTAAATTATGCAAAGAAAATGAAAAATCCCACAAAATATGGAGGCTTCACAATATGCTCCTAAATAACCAATGGATCAGTGGCCAAATAAAAACAGAGATCAAGCAATATATGGAGACAAATGACAACAATAACTCAACACTGCAAAATCTGTGGGATGCAGCAAAGGCTGTGATAAGAGGAAAGTATATTGCAATACAGGCCTACTTCAGGAAAGAAGAACAACCCCATATGAGCAGTCTAAACTCATAATTAACAAAACTAGAAAAAGAACAAATGGAGGCCCAAAATCAGTAGAAGGAGGAACATAATAAAGATTATAGAATAAATAAATAAAATAGAGAAGAATAAAACAATAGAAAGAATGAATGAAAGAGCTGGTTCTTTGAGAAAATAAACAAAATAGATAAGCCCCTAGCCCGACTTATCAAGAAAAAAGGAGAGTCTACTCACATAAACAGAATCAGAAATGAGGAAGGAAAAATCACTACAGACACCACAGAAATACAAAGAATTATTAGAGAATACTATGAAACATTATATGCTAACAAACTGGATAATCTAGAAGAAATGGACAACATCTAGAAAAATACAACCTTTCAAAGCTGACCCAGAAAAAAACAGAAAATTTGAACAGACCAATTACCAGCAATGAAATTTAACTTATAATCAAAAACCTACCTAAGAACAAAATTCCAGGACCAGGTGGCTTCACCGCTGAATTCTTTCAAACATTTAGTGAAGACCTAATACCCATCCTCCTTAAAGTTTCCCAGAGAGTAGAAGAAGATGGAATACTTCCAAACTCATTCTGTGAGGCCAGCATCACTCTAATACCAAAACCAGGCAACGACACCACAAAAAAAGAGAACTACAGACAAATATCCATGATGAACATAGATGTAAAAATACTCAACATAATATTAGCAAACCAAATTCAAAACTACGTCAGAAAGTTCACATCCATCATGATCAAGTGGATTCATCCCAGGGATGCAAGGATGGTTCAAGATTTGAAAATCCATCAACATCATCAACCACATCAACAAAAAGAAGGACAAAAACCACATGATCATTTCCATACATGCTGAAAAAGTATTTGACAAAATTCAACATCCATTCATGATAAAAACTCTCAAAAAAATGGGTATAGAGGGCAAGTACCTCAACATAATAAAGGCCATATATGACAAATCCACAGCCAACATTATACTTAACAGCGAGAAGCTGAAAGCTTTTCCTTAAAGATCAGGAACAAGACAAGGATGCCTACTCTCCCCACTTCTATTCAACATAGTAATGGAGGTCCTAGCCATGGCAATCAGACAATGCAAAGAAATAAAAGGGATCCAGATTGGCAGGAAAGAAGTTAAACTGTCCCTGTTTGCAGATGACATGATATTGTACATAACAAACCCTAAAGAATCCACTCCAAAACTACTAGATCTAATATCTGAATTCAGCAATGTTGCAGGATACAAAATTAATATGTGAAAATCTATGGCATTCCTATACACTTACAAAGAACTAGCAGAGAGAGAAATCAGGAAAACAATTCCATTCACAGTTGCATCAAAAAGAATAAAATACCTAGGAGTAAACCTAACCAAGGAAGTGAAAGACCTATACTCTGAAAACTACAAGACACTGAGAGAAATTAAAGAAGACACAAATAAATGGAAACACATCCCCTGCTCATGGATAGGTAGTATTAATATTGTCAAAATGGTCATCGTGCCTAAAGCAATCTACAGATTCAATGCAATTCCTATCAAAATACCAACAGTATTCTTCAATGAACTAGGGAAAATCGTTCTAAAATTCATATGGAACAACAAAAACCCCAAGTAGCCAAAGCAATCCTTAGAAGGAAGAATAAAGCTGGGGGGATTATGCTCCCCAACTTCAAGCTCTACTACAGAGCCACAGTAATCAAGACAATTTGGTACTGGCATACCCATAGCCCAAGGGAACATACTAGAGAGCTCTGATATAAACCCAACCATATATGGTCAATTAATATGTGATAAAGGAGCCATGGACATACAATGGGGAAATGACAGGCTCTTCAACCACTGGTGTTGGCAAAACTGGACAGTTACATGCAAGAGAATGAAACTGAATTATTGTTTAACCCTATAAACAAAAGTAAACTCGAAATGGATCAAGGACATGAATGTAAGTCATGAAACCATAAAACTCTTAGAAGACATCATAGGCAAAAATCTCCTGAATATAAGCATAAGGAACTTCTTCCTGAACGCATCTCCTCGAGCAAGGGAAACAAAAACAAAAATAAACTCATGGGACTACATCAAACTAAAAAGTTTCCTTACAGCAAAGGACACCATCAACAGAACAAAAAGGTATCCTACAGTATTGGAGAATATATTTGTAAATGACATATCCAGCATGGGGTTAACATCCAAAATATATAAAGAACTTACACACCTCAACACCCAAAAAGCAAATAACCTGATTAAAAAACGGGCAGAAGATATGAATAGACACTTCTCCAAAGAAGAAATTCAGATGCCAACAGACACATGAAAGATGCTCCACATCACTAATCATCAGGGAAATGCAAATTAAAACCACAATGAGATATCACCTCATGCCAGTAATGATGGCCACCATCCAAAAGACTAAGAACAACAAATGCTGGCAAGGATGTAGAGAAAGGGGAACCCTCCTACATTGCTGGTTGGAATGTAAGCTAGTTCAACCATTGTGGCAAGCAATATGGAGGTTCCTCAAAAACTCAAAATAGAAATACCATTTGATCTCGGACTCCCACTCCTTGGAATTTACCCAAAGAATACAACTTCTCAGATTCAAAAAAACGTATACCCCCCTATGTTTATTGCAGCACTTTTTACAATAGCAAGATATGAAAGCAACCTAAGTGTCCATCAGTAGATGAATGGATAAAGAAGATGCACATATACACAATGGAATACTATTCAGCCATAAGAAAGAAACAAATCCTACTATTTACAACAATATGGATGGAGCTGGAGGATATTATGCTCAGTGAAATAAGCCAGGCAGACAAAGACAAGTGCCAAATGGTTTCCCTCATTTGTGGAGTATAACAAGGAAGCAAAACTGAAGGAACAAAATAGTAGCAGTCTCGGAGACTCCAAGAAGGAACTAGTGGTTACCAAAAGGGAGGGGTGTGGGAGGGCGGTTGGGGAGGGTGGGAGAAGGGGATTGAGGGGTATTATGTTTAGTACACATGGTGTGGGGGATCAAAGGGAAAACAGTGTAGCACAGAGAAGGCAAATAGTGAATCTGTGGCATCTTACCACACTGATGGACAGTGACTGCATTGGGGCATAGGTGGAGATTTGATAATATGGGTAGTAACTACATTTTTTTTTCATGTGAAACTATCATAAGAGTGTATATCAATAGTACTTTAATAAAAATAAAAAATATGTAAGTTGATGGAAAAAAATCCATATATTTCAAGGGAAAGTCACAGAAGGCAGTTATCATCTCCTGCAAATCATGGCCACTGATCAGTAGTAGAGCAAATGTTAGCCCCACATAATAAAGCCAGGAAGGGAAAAAGTGGTCGCAAAGCTAGTTAAAAAATGGAGGTAAACATGTATGACTACGAGTGTAGGTAACACTAGCTAATCGTTATCTAGGAAAGCCCTTTACCTTTTCTGAATCTCAGTTTTCTTATTAGTAACAATAACATGATTGGGTGTCAGGGAATTTTATCCGTTTTCTAAAAAAGTAATTTTATCTATAAACACAATACATAGGAATAATCAGGGCAGAACTTACCTGATTGAAGTGGTGTGGGGCTTCAGGGCACAACTCATTTAGGCCTGCCTGTCTCCACTGCAGTGGCTCCTAATGTGCCTCTGTGTAACCATGTGATCTTGAGAAGATGGTTCAAAACCTCGGATGCACAAGAATACCCTCAAAGTAATTAACCTGCAACTTACTTTTAATGTGTCTTACATGTTGATATATTATTCTTATGTTTAATAGATCTGGATTATTTTTATAACTTCATGACATCAATTGAAACTTGCAGTGAGATAAGAAGAAAATGAATACCCTCTGGTCCAAAACATTATTAGGTAAGTTTGTTGTCTTTTTTCATTTTCTTTTCTTTCTTTTGGTGGGGGGATGCAGAAGGAATACATATTTAAACTAGATTTTTTTTCTGTTTTTTTGAAACAAAAATGTATTGACAATATTCTTATTTTTCACTTGTAATTTCTTTCAAAATAGTGTGCAAAGAATGCAAACATTTCAGAAGGGTGTGAGGATCCTAAAAATGCTCTTAAATGGTGATTTTTTTTTTTAATTGATCACACAACCAATGCTATGATACAGAATAAACTAACCAGGAATCGCTAAATGCTGTTATGTAGAATTAGGAGCACATCAAGTAAAACATGAAATGTAGACACTACATTATGGAAATAGGGTTACTGTCAAACAGGCAATCAAAAGCCAAAGCACAGTGAACCACAGACACATTCATTTTCTAAAGCTAGGATGAAAACCAAGTGAATTCTTTTCCTTTCTTTTCTCTTTCTTATAAAGAAAACAGGGATAGAATATATTTCACATATGGTGGAGTATGTATTTTCAGACATCGTCAACACATCTTTATTGCTCAATCTGTTACTAAAGAAATTAAACCTGCTTTTGCAGTTTTCGGACAGTTGGTTTGGCTACACACGTTAAAAGCCTTTACGTGGGTTAATTTACCATTTAGAACTACGCGAGTGTGAATGTAATCCTCACGGTAAACAGCATGTACTCCATAGTAAATATTGCATTATCCCCAACCAGAATGATGGAGTCAACTCAAAAAATAAAAGCCCTAGCAGTAATTCCTACTTTTTACAATTAAAAACTAATTCTTGGCTGAAAATAAACAGTGCGATAATTTCATTCATTATGTGCTGCAAACAAAGCCCTACAAAGCTTCTGTATTTGAAAACCTGTTATCTTTTGGTTAATGGACATTAATTTTCTTTCAACCATCTCTCTTGACCATTTCATAAGGACAATTACAGCAGAAGCACAGACAGGAAGATTGGTGCAAAGAAATCCAGTCGGCCAAAATGTGCACCACAGGAGACTATTATTTGCCCAAAGGCTCTGAGACATCTTTATAATTAGTAAAGAAAAATAAATTTTCTATTGCTGAAACATTTGCTGCAAATACAACCTTTAGCCTTTTTTATTAAATGGAAACTGAAGACATTGGTAATGTAGTTGGCTAGAAAATACTCTAATAATGGCTAATATTAATGCATCAGAATTTATTGAGCTATTAGGCATATCGTACATATGTCCTCTTGTTCAGTTCTCACAACAATCAGATGAGACGGGTGTTGCTCATCTTGCCTATGTTAGGTTCATTTCCATGAATTTAATTCATGAAGAATTCATAATATAAGTAGCTTTGAGGCAAGGCAGAGACTCTTTCTTCCATCAAATCAAAGGCTGTAATAGATGTCAAAGGCCACAAGGACATTTATATATATATATATTCACACAGTAATTCCATTACAGGGAGCTTAACCCAATACATAATATGTATGGTGTTTCCAAAACAACTTGCAGAAGCCAGGGAGTTGTGAGAGAAATGAAGTAAAGAAGTCAAGGCAAAGTAAAAAGCACAAGTAGTAAAAGGAAGTCCCTGTAAATTTACTACACAACAAGGTATTGGGTTTAATTGTCAGAATTGGGTCACAAATTCAACTCTAACCAGAGATCCAAGCAAAGAGAAATCAATTACTTGATTCAGTGTTCCTAATATTGAACATCAGTAGATGGAATAAGGCCCATTTTTCCATGCTGGTCCTAATGTTTGAGAAGAATTTCTCCCATGGAACCTCATAAATGTGATTCTCCTTAAAGAACTCAGAATGTTCTTCAACAGCATGTTCACAGTAAACACGGCAAATGAAGAGTCAAATTCTAAAATGTAGCTCAATAAAACATTTTACCAGAAGATCAGAGAATGATAAAAGTACTGAGGTCTTAGATGATCTTATTTGAACCAGTAGCACATTTAGAACAAACATAAAGACAACTGAATGTATTTAGGTTAATAGTGTTAAAAACTGTGTTCCTGGAAATCTTGACCTCTGTCACACATTCCAGAGAAAGGATGAGAGGGTGAGGGTGCACATATGGTAGAGTTTTGGGATTCTATTTCTGCTTTAGGCAGAGTAGCTCTTTGCCTCAGCTTCATTATTGGACTTCCTTATTATTTTAAGAGAGGATCCATTGAAAAAGAAAAATAAGAAGTGGGTTTACTGTAGCATTAATTATAGTGGCAAAAGAATTACATAAAATCACAAAAATACAGTAATGGCTAATCAGTAACACAAATGTAATTCTAAAAGAAGTATTGTGCACAAATGAAGTATTAAAGTTGGATCACAAATTCAACTTGGATTCTAACAGAGATCAAAGCAAAGAGAAATTAATTAGAAGATTCAGTATCAACAGGAGCCAGTATGTTGCTGCCATTGCAGCATGATGATTATGAAGATTTAAAAGAAATGTGGATGATTTTAATGTGATACTAAACAGAATTTGATAGAGTGTGCATGGGAAATTTACGACCATGTAAAAATGTATGCATGTGAATGACAAGGAAATACATAAAGATTGTGATTTCAAGGGTTTTTATTTTCATCTTTAAACTTTACTCTAGAAAAGAGCAATAATTTGGCTACATAATATTTTAAATGAAAAGGTAAGTCACCATATGATAGAAAGGATTTGTAGCAAATACAACTGTAAAGATTTAATATCCTTATTAAAATTAATAATCATTGAATAATAATAGGAAAACATTAAGATTCTAAATTTTCTGATTTTAATAATTTGGAATTTGAGTAGCTAAATAGTAACAAACATTATGTATTAATTACAGTGTGCCAGAAAACCTTTTAAATTGCCTCATATACATAAACTCATTAATTCTCATAACAGCCCTTGTGAAGTAGGTACTGTTTACAGGGATGGGGAACCTGAATTAGAGGAATATGAAGTAACTTGCTCAGACTGTATGGTTAGTAAATGGTGGTTCTTGGATTCAAACCCAAATAGTCTAGCTCCATACTTTTAATCAAAACACAAACTGCCTCTGAATAGCAAATTGCCAAGTTCCTCTCAGCCCTACTACACTCCATAATACTATGTCATGCATCAATAATGCTATCAACCTTCCATCTGCCTGCTATTCAACAATTTCCAAAATAGTGTCATTTGCATTACCTGTTCCTCACAACAATTCTCTAAGCATGGGCATCATCCTCCAGCTTTGATTCTAATACACACTGCTATTGTACTGCTTTGTTAGACATGTGCTGCCATTTCTATAGACCTGATTTCTTGGCCCTCTTCTAACTGAACACATTCTAGGCCATAGGGTTTGATTATCTGATTTCAAAAAGGATTCTGGGGAGTTGTTAAATTTCATAAACTGTAGACTGTTATAGAGAGAAAGGAACAAGCCCTTCTATTATAACACCCTGGTTTGTTGGAGCATTTAGATATAACCAAGTTTATAAAGCTAATGAGCGGCTGATACCAGACTGAAACATGTATTTTTTTGGGCATGGCATGTAAATGTACATGTGGTCAGTGACAATATTAACCATACAGATACTCTAATATTAAATCTAATGTGTCAAATAAAGTTATAAACGCTTCAGCTATGATTTTAACTATCATTTTCTTCCTGAGAAAAATTGCACATAGATAGCTCCCAGCAGGAGGCCAGAAACCAAGGCTTCAAATAAGGCTGTGATATGCTATTGGGTGATGGAATTCACATCTGAGAGGAAAACAAGAAGCAACAAAAGCCTTTGTGTCTGGTCAATGTTTAGAGTTTTCCTATAAATAGAAAACAAATCACTTTACACCTGCATTTTTTAAAGATCAGCATTGTTAGTCTATTTTTAAGTTGAGACCCCAGGGAAGTGCATAGCGAGAAAGTGATTGATAGATCATAGTGACAGACTGAAAATTTAATGCTCTTTCTACCTAGCAAAAAGCTGAACTTAACTAATATCCAATTGAGAACCCACTTTAATAACAACTAAAAATTGCTTTCTTATAAAAGTAACTTAAAATCCACAAGACAAAGGAAATTTATGAGCAGAAGAAATGTGAAGAGGACACAGAAAAGACAGTTCTTGTGACTTTGCTGATGGTATGAAAAGGTCAGTTATAATCTTTTCTTAGTATTCAAATCAGGAATTAATTTTGCAGTTGTTGATTTTTTTTATTATCACAAAATCTGAACTTTGAAGAATTATTATAATATATTAAAATAATAATTTAGATTAAATGTGGCCTTCACCTCTCTGGGGATTAAAATTAGTAAAATCATGTTGACTCCTTGAATGAGAGTGTTATGAAAACAATCAGCAAGTAATTTGTTTTTCCTTTTTTTTTTTAATTGAACAAATGTTTACTTTAGAAAAAAGGAAAATGTCGATACTTAAAAGATAAATTGATTATAATCTCACCACCAAGAACTAATAAATACAATTACAATAATAATGTCTGTAAAACACTCACTTTGTACTATTAATATTCTGAAATACTTTTTACATATTGCTTCATTTAATCCTCATAACAAAGCTTTGAGGCATTAACTCAAATTTTACAGTCTCCATTTCACAGAAGAGAAACTGAGTCAAGGAAAGGTTAAAGTGACTTGCTCCAAATTACAGACTACTAAGTGGCAGTAAGGCTTCAGATTTGCACATTTTGATTTTAGTTTGATGATTGCTCCCCACTATTTTCTATTGTTGGAAACTGGTTTTTATATTACATATATCATACACATTAAGGAAGCAAACGGCTCCATGGAATAGACTCCATTTTAAATGTTGTAGGAGTTACACAAGTAACAAATGAAGACCAACTTCTAAACTAAAAATGTCTTCTTAGTATTTTAACATTTTCATATCATAACGATGTCTACTAAATTAACTAGTTATTGGGAAGTAAAAATTGCAAAATTAATTTCTTTGTGAATGTAAGACAATACATGCCCTAGAAAATATAATGATACCATTATGGTTAGCTTTTATATTGTATTATCTGACTTCCATCAGTTCAATATCTTTCCACTCAAAGTATTTTCAAATAATCTTAATATTAATATTGACTGAAATTCAAGTTGAACAAAATAGTTTTTTTATGTTATATATTATGCACCTCATATATCTTTTTTTTTTCCTGCATTTCTCATTTTTATTTGACAGAAAAAGTTGCTCTTGCTGTACAGATTAAAAAAAAACCAAAATGCCTTTAAGAAACATGAAGAAAAGTTGGGGGGAAGGGGCCACAACCTCACTAAGGGGAGAGTAGGGGCTAACTAGTAACTCCTGCCCCTTCCTTCCAGTAATGCCTCACACAGGTTCCCAAGTCCCAAACCATCATTCCCCCCAGGAACTCAAGCTTCAGTAAAAGGGGGGACAGTACCTCCAAGGCCTTTTCTGACTCGAGACTGGGGCATCCCAAACTATCTTCCCCTCCCATGACTCCCATTCTCATTCCCACCCACCTCAAACCCCCCAAAACGTGAACCAGGAAAAACTCACAGATTAACATTTCACAAGAACAAAGGAAAAAAAAGAAAGAAGGGAGGCCTCCCCTTAAAACGTTGCCAGGGTTCAAAGGGAGGCAGACAAGGAGTCCTCCCATGGCTCTGCTGGGGAGAAAGGGGGCACTCCCCGCACCTCATATATCTTATGACAAAATTAGTGGGGATCTAGCTACAAAATTAACAGGTTCATCTTGAAGTTGACACATAGAAAGTTCATCAAGATGCGAGATAGCTTTATTTTGCTCTACTTCTTCACTGCTGCCATTTTAGTAGAGCTACCAATCAAACTTTTAAAAATTCAGATATGTCAATTCACTCCTTACCAGGAGGTGATTCAAGAGACACTGCATTTGAATAAATTTCAAAGTTAAAAAAGTGCAATTAGAATATGCCTTGGTTTCTTGATTGGAAGACAATGTTTCAATATTTAACAGAAGTTACTAAATAGTTTTATGAGCAATTCCTATGCAGAGTTATTCTATCCAGCCATAACTAAAGAGAACTCTTTCTAAAATTTCTACACAGCAATGTGTTCAGCTCACATTCTGTACAGTTGACCCTTGAACAATACAGATTTGAACCGTGTGGGCCCACTTACAATTTTTTTTCAATAAATACATTGGAAAATTTTTTGGAGATTTGTGACATTTGAAAAAATATGTTCTCTTTTCTAGCTTACTTTATCATAAAATACAGTATATTATACATATTATAAAATACATATTAATCAACTGTTTATGTTATCGGTAAGGCTTCCAGTCAACAGTAGGCAATCAGTAGTTACATTTTGGGGAAGTCAAAGGTTGTATATGTATTTTTGACTATGCAGGGTATCAGCACCCCTAACACCCACATTGTTCAAGGGTCAATTGTATTTTCAATTACAGATGATCCCCCAATCCCCTCACTACAAGTACACATAAGGTTAAGTGTTTGCATCACTAGGGGACAGAAAACTGGAGGTTCATAGTATATTCTTATAGTATTTAAGAACAAGAGGTCATCCTGGAGATAATTATCTAGCTGTGGCACAGGTAGGCTTGCTGTTACATAACCAAATTCTGCCACCTCCTGGGTACCTGGACTATATGTCATAAGCTCCCTTGTAGCCGATGTATGTGACTGAATTCTAACAAGTAGATCGCAAGTGAATATGATAAGCTCTATTTCAAGACCTGGCCCACAAAAAGTCTCCCACACATGATTTTCTATGCTTTCTTCCCATTAAAACTTATTGGAATGGAGAATGCACTCTATCAGTGTGGATTCTACCAGCCCACAAAAGTCAGCTACTAAATATTCAGGAATATTTTGAGCCAGTTGTTGAACTGTTGGCAGCTTAAAATTTACTATGCTGAGAGAAGTATTTACACCAAAGAAATCACCAAACGTAAACATTAAGGCTCCTTTTTTCCTTGTTTTTGGAAAGATGGTTTACAAGCACACTACTGCCACTAGAATGGTTTTGTAATCCACATGTGGAAGATGACAAAGCCAAATCTAAAAGGAAACTTTATTTTTTATTTACTACTGGGATAAAAGCCACCTGACCAGGAACTCCTACACTGGACTGTTCTGTGAGCAAGAGACAGGGTGCCCAGGTTTGCTCAGGACAGCGTTTGTGTGCACTCTCCCAGTCTCATTAAGAGTACTCCTTTTCACGTGCAAAATTTTGAATGATAGTCACTCTAGCAAGAGAAAAATGTAAAACATTTTTTGAATTAGTCACTGAAATTTGGATGCTAACCTGTTACTGTCTCTGTTAGTAGTATCTTAAGTAATGTACTAGTTAAAACCCTTTGTTTTGCAATAAAGAAACTGACATTCGATCTTCATAATAATTTCATGAAGAAAAACGGTTATCTGATATGTAGACTTTCACATATGTATAAAGTAAGGCACGTAAAGTAAATTTTCCAATTGACAGTGGCAGAGGGTTACACGTTTTCTTGACTTGGAATTCAGGGCTACTGACAATAGCTAGTTGAATGTTGGTTCCTATCATCCATCTTAGATTCTGGTCATTTCCACTGATTAATTATGTCCAGATTCCTATTCTGCAAACTTATTATCTTTTAGTCATCCATTCAAAATCCTCAACAGTGTTCCCATCCTACACTTTAAAATTATGATTAGAATTTAAATCAAATGTGTGCTTTTCATATATCATATGATTTGCTTTATGTTTCACAGGAAACATAAAGCAGGTAAGGTTAGTATCACAGGAAACATAAAGCAGGTAAGGTTAGTATCACCATTAATGAAGAAATTGAGGGTCAGAGGTTACATAAAATATCTACAATCCACTTTTTGACTACTGATTATCACAATTATCAAAATTTGTTGGCAAGCTATAATGTATCTTCAATTTAGAAAAGAAAGATAAACCCTAATTTCAAAACTTTTCTGAAAACAGAAAGAGATGCAAAACTCCCAGTTTTGTTTTTTTTTTAATGAGATCACCAAAATGTTGGCACTGGACAAAGATAATTTTAGAAATAAATTCCACTGGTGAATACAAAGATGAAAATTTTAAATAAAATATTATCAATCCAAGTCTATCAATTGTGATATGTGTGGGTATACATAGTAAGGATTATTTCAGGAATATAAGAAGTGTTTCAGAGTATTTAATGATGTAATCCACTGTTTAAGCACATTAATGGAGGATAAAAGAATTTATGATCATTTTCAGTAGTTTCAGAAAAGGGGTTTGATAAAATAAAAACATTATTAAAGAAATGTCTTATAATTTTATCTTGGTAGAGTCATTATCAATCAGATTAAGATTTCTGTACATTTAGGCAGAGAATGTAGACAAACACTACGCTGAGCAAACCTGAGTATTGTTTCTTCCTTATAGAACAGTCTAATATAGGTTAAAAGAATTTTAGGACAAAACATTTTTTAACTATATAAACAAAAACCTATAACATAACAAATAATTCTTAGCAAATCAGAGTAGTAGAAAACTTATGAAATAAATAGCATGATGAATAAGTAGCATTATAAAAGATGTTTTCCAAGACCTTTTGCAAATAAAGTACCATTTCAAATCCAAAAAATAATAAAGGTCAGACAAGAATCAGAGAGTATGTGGAGAAATCAGAATTTTTGAACACTGACAGGAAAATCACTTTGGAAAGCAATTTATCTGCATCTAATGAACTTCAAGATACACATAAACAAGTACCCAGCCATTTCAGTTCTAGATATGTGTTACAGAATCCATCATATGGTCCTAAAGGTACAAAGGATATGTGCATGATTTCTAATAAAGAAATACTGGGAGGAAAATAAATCCATAGGTGGTAGACATATATATTATGGTATATTCTTATAATGTATTCCTAGTCAATTAATGAATTTGATATATGTATCTACAAGAACATATATCTAATATATACATTTAAGTGAAAGTATTAAGCTTTATTCCTCCAAAAAAGTAAGTTAGTAAAAGATATTTACAGTATAGTAAAAAAATGTCATGTAAAATATAAAAACATATGACACAATAGTGTGGATACATAAACATAAATAAAAATAAAAAACTGGACCAGAAAGATATAAACCAACTTCAAAATAATAACTACTGTTGAAGAAGAAGGTTGAGAAGGAAGTAGTGGAAGATCTACCTTCATCTGTGATGCTTCGAATCAACTAAAAAAACATGAAATGAATATGGCAAACTATCAATATTTATTAATTCTTGGTAGAGGCATTTTTACATAATAATAAAATCAATTTGTGCAGTGAGTGACCAAAGAATAACCTGTCTCTTGTGTGTCAGGAATTGAGAAGAATATCAAAATAGTCTATGGACTGTAAGATCAGAGAGAAAATAGCAGAACTAGAATAATATATCTATTTTTCCTGACTCCAATTCAGTGTTCTTGCCATGAAATTACACTGACAGAAAAATTTTGTGTAATATTTTAGTTTGATTCAACAAAAGTACTTTTACCTCTATTTAGATTTTATCTTTCCTTCAGATAAAGTGTTCCAGCATATATTTTTCTTAGTTGTTTCATTCTGCCCTATAATAATAAGGTGTTTACAAAGAGTTGTCTGTCTTTCCCACTGAGAATTACTGGATGTCAGAGACATATCTTGGTCGTCTTTTTATCTCCATTTATCATAGTGCCTTATGGACAAAAGACACCTAGTGTGTGCTTAAAGAATTGAACCCAATGGTTTATTCTTCCAACAAGTTGAGCAAACATGTTTCTGATATTTGTGGTATATCATGCACTGGGCTAATTGTCATACATAAAATGGGTGAAGGCTGTAATAGTAAATTGAACATAAACTCTAAAGCATTAGGTAATTTTCAGTTAGCAGTCATCTTGAAATTTTTGTGACCATCTTTAACCCATTTCAATAGGAATAATTTCAAACACAGAACAGTACATAGTGCTGGGCATTTTTGTCAGAATGATGAGCTAAAGCCAAAGAAAAGCCAAGTATTGGCATGATTGCCCCTCAATCAATTTGTTTTTGCTGAGGTTAGAGCATGAAAGAACACAGAGCAGTAGAGAAAAACTAATCAATACCAAAATGAAATCCTTCATGCCTTTTTTCCATCAGCTCTCTTAAAAATATTTATAAAGTATATAAAAATAAGATACTAACAGCACTGAAACACTTAAATTTTTTAAAAATATTTCCCATGAGACTTTATTTCTGGGTAAGAAAGAGTAAGCACATTCCATCCTGTCTCTCCCACTAAATGCAGTTATGAGAACTGAATAGAATGCATGGGAGCAGCTATTTAAGGAATTTGAAGGTAAATAATAGTTGATACATTAGGAAGAAGACCAGAATTCTAAGTACTATCAAACTATTGTTTCATATATCTTTTTTTCGTTTACTATCCATGTTCTCAACACAACCCCCAAAACAAGGGAATTCTAGAAGTTCTCTAGTTCTAGGTCAAAGAGAGGCAAAGGGTCTCCTAACTGCCAACGAAAATGGGTGAAGTACCTCCATTTTTCCTTTCTTTTTCTCCATTCTCTCCCATCCCAGCCCCAAAACAATCACAAGGCAATGGTGGCACCAAAAGTGACAGAAATAGGAGACTGCAGGAAGCTAAAATTCTGAGCATGCATATAACCTTCCTTTATGATAAGAAAAACTGTGGTCTCAAAGGGTGGTACAGAACTCCATTGCTTTTTTTCCCCCCTCTTTGTATCCTTCTATTTTATAGTCCCAGAGTCTGACATAACCATGGGTAATGTGTGGTAGACCAGGGTTAATAAAATTCCAACTTTCTGGATGATCCGAAAGGGGAGGTTCATGGAGCCATAATGTACTGAGAAGATAAAAAGGAAAGATTTCATGAAAGTGACTGCATAAAGTTGTTTATGAATTTTCAGCCTTATCCCCAAGCTGCACATGCATTTCATGTGATCTTGAAAGCATTCCATAGTCTTTGAGAACTGAACAATGAGATAGCTTACCATCCAGGTCCCAGGCTGGCCACTTAATGATCCACCCATGGAACAGATATACTTAACGCTGCAAAAATTTTGAAAGTGGAACTGACATTGGAACACATCCTGCAGAAGACTTGTCAAAACTTGTGGCCTCAACCTAACTAGGTCAGGTGTCTGCTAAAAGATAAAAATAAATTAAAAAGTAAATTAACATTCTCCATAGGATTTAAACAAGATCTAGAGTCTCATAACATAATGTACAAAATGTTCAGAAGAACAATGTAAAATTACTTGGCAAACAAAGAAACAATAGATGTCAATGCTAAGAGGACACAGATATTGGAATTATCTGAAAAAGCAGCTATTTTCAATATGTTTCAATATTTGAGAGTGGATGCTCTTGAAATAAAAGGAAAAATATAAAAGCTCAGCAAAGAAAGAAGAAATTAAGAACGAAATAGAAGTTTAAGACCTAAAAAAAACCCACTAATTTTTTAAAGCTTTAAGCTCAATATAAAAATAGAGATGACAAAGGAGAGTCAATGAACTTGAAAGTAAGTCAATAAAACAATTCATTTAGAAATGAGAGAGAAGAGATTGAAAAGAATGAACCTATGAAAAAATAACAAAAATCCTACTATCCTTGTCACTGTAGAAAAGAAAAACTAGTGTAGAGAAAATTTGAGGAAATAATGAGGGAAAACTTGATTTTGGTGAAAGACATGAATCTACAATTTAAGTGAGCCCCAAACTGGATAAGCTCAAAGTAATCCATGCCCAAGCACGTAATAAAACTGCTGAAAACTAAAGACAAAGGAAAATATCTTGAAAATAATTGAAGAAAAATGACATATTACCTTGAGGGAAACAATGACTCAAATGGCTTTGGATTTATCATAAGAAACTATGGGGCCAAAAGGAAAATGAACAATATTGCCAAAGTGCTAAAAGAAAAGAACTATCAATAAGAAATCCATACCCAGTAAAAATATTTCTAGAGATGAAAATGAAATAAAGACATTCTGAGATGAAGGAACCTTAGGGAGAATTCACTGTCAGTAGACTCTCTTTAAAAGAATTGCTAAAGGTAATTTTTCAAACAGAAGTGAAATAATACAAGAAGGAAATTTGAACATCAACAGTGAAGAAGGAACACAGAAATTGTTAATAGTGATAAATATAGTAGAATATTAATTTAAGTTTATGAACTGTGTTTGATGGTTAAAAGCAATAAATAGAGCATTGCTAAATAGGATTTGCAATACATAAACATTAACTACCATATAAAAAAATAGTAAAAGGACACATAAAATGGTAATTTTCTACATTGGCCATAAAATGACAGTCTTGGTCAAAATGACGAGGAAAATTTAATTAGTGTGTTTTAATCTCTAGAAAAAACACCAAAGAATACAAAGAGTAATAGTAAAAGGTAAAACATAGAGGTTAAAATTGAATATTAAAATTTATCCAAATAACTAAAAAGGAAGTAAAGAAGAATGAAACAAGGAATAGAAATCAGATTAAACAAACAGATTTGAAAATAGAAGATAAATCTAAATGTGCTAACAAAATTCTTCAAAAATATCAGCAAATCAAATCGAAAGTTATTAACCATGACCAGTTCTATTATGTAACATTGTTGGATTTGATTTGCTCTATTTTGTTGAGGATTTTTGCATCTATGTTCATGAAAATCTTAGTCTATAGTTTTATTTCCTTATAATGTCTTTTTTGTGATTTTATTCTTGTAATTTTATTAATAATGCATAAATAGTGGTCAGACATCACCAACTTGACTAACCTATCTTAGCTACCCTGTGGAAGAAATATTTTCTATTTTCTCTAACCCATCTAATTTCTTCTCATAAGGAAGTTAAAAATATCATCTTGGACCCCAGGTTACACAAACAATTAATCTAACTTATACAATCTTTTAAAAAAACCTTTTAAATGTCACTTCTTTTCAACTTTTAAAACACCTGCCCAAGTAGCTTACTAGGATTAGAGGCACAGAAGGCTGATAATGAAAGAAACAGGAAGTAAAAATATGTGTTCAATAAAAATATGACTATCTATTGTCAGTGCTTTATTGATGGGCAGATCTCTCATACTGGTGTATCAAAAATACATTTTGGCATGTAAAGAAAAAAATAAACATTCATTTCTTAAATTTCTTATCCCATAGTGTCCACATTAATAAATATTTTAGTCCATGTGAAATATTGTGACAACATGTGAGTCTGAATTTGGAATTAGAGTTGGCCTCATAGAATGAGTGAGGAAAGTACTCCCTCATCTTCTGTCTTCTAGAAGTAATTATAGTGAACTGGTACAATTTTTTCCCTATATGTTCAGTAGAATTCAAACTTGAAGCCATCTGTACTTGGTGTCATCTGTGTTTTGGAAGGTCATTAATTATTAAATTTCTTTAATAGGTGTAGATCTATGCTGATAGTCTATTTCTTATGTGCATTTTGAAAAATTGTGTCTTTGGAGTGATAATCTCTATATGTAGGTCATCAAATTTGTGGGTATAGAGTTGTTCATAATATTTCTTTATTATCTCTTTAATGTCGTCAGGATCTATAGTTATGTCTCCTCTTTCATTTCTGATATTAGTGATTTCTCTTCTTTCTTTTTATTAATTAGCCTGGCTAGAAGCTTATCAATTCGCTGGTCTTTTCAAAGAACCAGGTTTTGTTTTTGTTCATTTTCTTTATTGATTTCCTGTTTTCAATTTTATGGACTTCTGCTCTAGTTATTATTCTTCATGTTTCTATTACTATTTTGGGTTTTATTTACTCTTTTTTGTCTAATTTCCTGTGATCGAAACTTACATTAGTGATTTCAGACCCTTCTTCTTTTCTAATATATACAATCAATCTATAAATTTTCCATTAAGCATTGCCTTCACTGCATCCCACAAATTAGTTGATCAGTTGTATTTTCATTTTCTTTTAATTCAAAATATTTTAAAATTTCTCTTGAGATTTCTTCTTTGAACGATTTGTTATTTAGAGATGGGTCGACCCATGTGTTATTTAGAAATCAACTGATTTTTAACAAAGGTGCAAAAGCACTTCGATGGAGAAATGCTAATCTTTTTGACAAGTGGTGTTGGAAAAATTGGACATCTATATGCAAAGAAATAAAAATGGACACTGACATAAATTTTACATCTCTGTAGGAAAATGTAAATCATAAAATTATTAAGCTTTTAGAAGGAAACAACGGGGAAAAATATTTGTGAGTTGATTACTCAAAGAATTCTTAAACACTACACCAAAAAGACAAACCATAGCTGAAAAATAAACAAATCAATTGGGCCTCATTCAAATTTAAAACTTTTGCTGCACTATAGTTTCTTAAAAGAATAAAATTCAAGCCACAGACTGGGAAAGGATACTTAAATATCCCATATCTGACAATGTACTTGCATCTATATATAAATAACTCTCAACAGTAAGAAATAAACAACTAATTTATATAATGGGTGAAAGGTTTGAGCATCAGTGAAGGTATACTTACTGCAAAGAAGCACACAAAATTATGTTCGACATGAATTAGTTATTAGAGAAATGAACCACTACACACCTAATGGGATGAATAAAATTAAGACACTGACAATACCAAGGGCAAGCAAGGATGCAGAGCAGTAGTAGAACTCTCATGCATTGCTACTGCAAATACAAAATGGTATGTACACTCTGGAGAAAAGGTGACAGTCTCTTACAATGCTAAATGTACACTTACCATATGATGCGTCTGTCCCTATCCTAGATATTTACTCTAGAGTAATCAAAGAATATGTTCACACTAAAACCTATATACAAATGTTGAGAGTTTCTCTATTCTAAATGCTCCAAGCTGGAAACAACTCAAATGTCCTTCAATGGGTAAATGATTAAGCAAATAATGGTACATCCACTGTATAGAATACTAGTCAATACTGGAATGGAATGGACTATGATATGTGCAGAAACTTAGCTGAATCTCAAAGCATTGCACTGAGTAAAGAGAGTTTCAAGTGGTTTCATAGTGTTCCATTTATATGATGTTCTCAAAAAAATAAAAGTACAGTGATATAGAACAGTTCATTATGTGTGGCTCGGCATGTGTGCCTACAAATGGATCACATGAGGGAGTTTCTTGGGGTGATGGAACCGATTCATCTCTTAATTGTGGTGTAACTACACAATTCCATACATGTGTTAACATTTATAGAGATATACACCCAAAAAAGTCAATTATACTGTATGCTAATTTAAAAAAAATCAAATTTAATAATTCTTATGGAAAATATTCATCTTGCAGAAATTCTTGGGTGTAATTACTGTGCACTCATCTCCTTTCAGCTAGTTGTGAAAGATACTCTTCCCAACTACCTTATCAGGTGATAAATCTAAGTTAATAGGATCTCAATGTACATTTTCAGTAAAATTATACTTCTAACCCATCTGAAAACTTGTCTATATCCAAAAATCAAGTAAAATTATATTATCAATCAATATATAAATCTGTCACCCATCCATCCATTGATCTATCTTGTTAGGTTCCCAGATTCTTTCTTAAAATGATTTATCTATCGGAAATTTTATGATTCTAATATTAAGGGAAAAGGAAAAGAAAAGACAGCAATGAGGTGCTGAGTATCAAAATTATGCTACAAATCTGTCTTGAGCCAACACATACTAACTCAAAAAACAATTAGTATACATTCACTTCAAGACAAACAACCAACTTTCTAAAACTAGCTGCCAAAAGTATATTAGTAAATTTGCACTTAGAAGAAGTTAAAACTTCTTCACACAGAAATTTCACATGCAATTTTCGTATTCACATTTTTAAAGCAAAATGCAATGCTAAATTACAGAATCCATAAACACAGTCCTTTTTTTAGCTTTCAAATACCTATTACAGTGATGATGCAAACTAAGTAAAGACTGATTAGAACATGCAAAAATGGGAAAGGGAGTGAAACATTTTTGCTTTAGTCTTTGTTAAACATTGTTTACTATAAAAAAAATCACAGAAACTATATTCTGTATCACATAGTTTAGGTTGCATATGCACATTGGAAGTTTTACATGGTTTCCACAATTGATACTGTTTATGATTACACTTTAATTTCATAGCCAATGAAGAATTAACAGCAAGATGGTCATACTTTTTTTTAAGGTATCATTGATATACACTCTTATGAAGGTTTCACATGAAAAACAATGTGGTTGCTACATTCACCGATATTATCGAGTCTCCCCAATACCCCATTGAAGTCACTGTCCATCAGTGTAGTAAGATGCTACAGAGTCCCTGTTTGTCTTCTCTGAGCTACACTGTATTCCCCATGACCCCACACACACCATGTGCACCAATCATGATCTCCCTCAATCCCCTTCTCCCTCCCTCCCACACACCCTCCCCCACTTCTCTTCTTTGGTAATCACTAGTCCCTTCTTGGAGTCTGTGAGTCTGCTGCTATTTTGTTCCTTCAGTTTTGCTTCGTTATTATACTCCACAAATAAGGGAAGTCATTTGGTATTTGTATTTCTCTGACTGACTTATTTCACTGAGCATAATGCCTTCTAGCTCCACCCATGTTGCTGTAAATGGTAGGATTTGTTTCTTTCTTATGGCTGAATAGTATTCCATTGTGTATATGTACCACCTCTTCTTTATCCATTCATCTGCTGATGGACACATAGGTTGCTTCCATATCATGGCTATTGTAAATAGTGGTGCAATAAGCATAGGGGTGCATATGTCTTTTTTAACCTGAGAAGTTGTATTCTTTGGATTAATTATTAGTAGTGTAATTCCTAGTTCAAATGGCATTTTTATTTTTAGTTTTTGAGAAACCTCCATTGCTTTCCACAATGGTTGAACTAGTTTACATTCCCACCAGCAGTGTAGGAGGGTTCCCCTTTCTCTGCATCCTCACCAGCATTTGTTGTTCCTAGTCTTTTCTATGTTGGCCATCCTAACTGGTGTGAGTTGATATCTCATTGTGATTTTAATTTGCATTTCCCTGATAATTAGCGATGTGGAGCATCTTTTCATATGCCCGTTGGCCATCTGAATTTCTTTGGAGAATTGTCTGTTCATATCTTCTGCCCATTTTTTAATAGGGTTATTTGCTTTTTGGGTGTTGAAGTGTGTGAGTTCTTTATATATTTTGGATGTTAACCCCTTGTTGGATATGTCATTTGCAAATATATTTTCCCATACTGTAGGATGCCATTTTGTTTGCTGATGATGTCCTTTGTTTTACAGAAGCTATGTAGCTTGATGTAGCCCCATTTGTTCATTTTTGCTTTTGTTTCCTTTGCCTGAGGAGATTTGTTCAGGAAAAAGTTGCTCATGCTTATATTCAAGAGATTCTTGCCTATGTTTTCTTCTAAGAGTTTTATGGTTTCATAACTTACATTCAGGTGTTCAATCCATTTTAAGTATACTTTTATGTATGGGGTTAGACAATAATCCAGTTTCATTCTCTTGCAGGTAGCTGTTCAGTTTTGCCAACACCAGTTCTGAAGAGGTTGTCATTTCCCCATTGTATATCCATGGCTCCTTTATCGTATATTAATTGACCATATATGCTTGTGTTTATATCTGGATTCTCTGTTCTGTTCCATTCCTCTATGGGTCTGTTCTTGTGCCCGTACCAAATTGTCTTGATTACTGTGGCTTTGTATAGAGCTTGAAGTCGGAGAGCATAATCCCTCCAGCTTTATTCTTACTTCTCAGGATTGTTTTGGCAATTCAGGGTCTTTTGCAATTCCATATGAATTTTAAAACTAGTTCTAGTTCGTTGAAGAATGCCGTTGGTATTTTGATAGGGATTGCACTGAATCTGTAGATTGCTTTAGGCAGGATGGCCATTTGACAATATTAATTCTTCTTATCCATGAGCTTGGGATGTATTTCCATTTATTGGTGTCTTCCTTAATTTCTCTCCAGTGTCTTGTAGATTTCAGGGTGTAGGTCTTTCACTTCCTTGGTTAGGTTTGTTCCTACGTATTTTATTCTTTTTGATGCAACTGTAAATGAAATTGATTTCATGATTTCTCTTTCTGCTCGTTCATCATTAGTGTACAGGAATGCAACAGATTTCTGTGTATTAATTTTGTATCTGGCAACTTTGCCAAATTCATATATTAGATCTAGTAGTTTTGGAGTGGATTCTTTAGGGTTTTTTATATACAATATCAAGTCATCTGCAAACAGGGACAGTTTAACTTCTTCCGTACCAATCTAGATACCTTTTATTTCTTTGTGTTGTGTGAGTGCCATGGCTAGGATCCTCAGAACTATGTTGAATAAAAGTGGGGAGAGTGGGCATCCTTGTATTGCTCCTGATCTCAAAGGAAAGGTTTTCAGTTCTCACTGTTAAGTATGATGTTGGCTCTGAGTTTGTCATATATGGCCTTCATTATATTGAGGTATTTGCCCTCTGTACTCATTTTGTTGAGAGTTTTAATCATGAATGGATGCTGAATTTTGTCAAATGCTTTTCAGCATCTATGAAGATGATCATGTATTTTTTGTCCTTCTTTTGTTGATGTGGTGGATGATGTTAATAGATTTTTGAATATTGTACCATCCCTGCATCCCTGGAATAAATCCTACTTGATCATGATGGATGATCTTTTTTGATGTATTTTTGAATTCGGTTTGATATTTTGTTAAGGATTTTTGCATCTATGTTCATCAGGGATATTGGTCTGTAATTTTCTTTTTTTGAGGTTTCTTTGCCTGGTTTTGTTATTAGAGTGATGCTGGCCTCATAGAATGAGTTTGGAAGTATTCCCTCCTCTTCTACTTCTTGGAAACATTTAAGGAGAATGGGTATTAGGTCTTCACTAAATGTTTGATAAAATTCAGCGTGAAGCCATCTGGTCCAGGAGTTTTGTTCTTAGTTTTTTGATTACCAATTCAAGTTTGTTGCTGATGATTTGTCTGTTCAGATTTTCTGTTTCTTCCTGGGTCAGCCTTGGAAGGTTGTATTTTTCTAGAAAGTTGTCTATTTCTTCTTGGTTATCCAGTTTGTTAGTATATAATTTTTCATAGTATTCTCTAATAATTCTTTGTATTTCTATGGTGTCTGTAGTGATTTTTCCTTTCTCATTTCTGATTCTGTTTGTGTGTATAGACTCTTTTTTTTTTCTTGATAAGTCTGGCTAGGGGTTTATCTATTTTGTTTATTTTCTCAAAGAATCAGCTCCTGCTTTCATTGATTCTATTTTTTTATTCTTCTTCATTTTATTTATTTCTGCTCCCATCTTTATTATGTCTCTTCTTTTACTGACTTTGCACCTTATTTGTTCTTCTTTTTCTAGTTTCATTAATTGTGAGTTTAGGCTGTTCATATGGGATTGTTCTTCTTTCCTAAAGTAAGCCTGTTTGCAATATACTTCACTTTTAGCATGGCCTTTGCTGCGTCTCACTGATTTTGCGGTGTTGAATTATTGTTGTCATTTGTCTCCATATATTGTTTGATCTCTGTTTTTATTTGGTCATTGATCCATTGATTATTTAGGAGCATGTTGTTAAGCCTCCATGTGTTTGTGGGATTTTTCATTTTCTTTGTGTAATTTATTTCTAGTTTCAAACATTTGTGGTCTGAGAAGCTGATTGGTACAATTTCAATCTTTCTGAATTTTATGAGGCTCTTTTTTTGGCCTAGTATATGATCTCTTCTTGAAAATGTTCCTTGTGCACTTGAGAAGAATGTGTACCCTGCTGCTTATGGGTGGAGTGTTTGGTTAGGTCCAACTGTTCTAATGTGTTGTTCAGTGCCTTTGTCTCCTTACTAATATAATATTCTGTCTGGTTGATTTGTCCTTTGGAGTGAGTGGTGTGCTGAAGTCTCCTAAAATGAATGCGTTGCATTCTCTTTCCACTTTAATTCTTTTAATATTTGTTTCATATATTTAGGTGCTCCTGGGTTGGGTACATAGATATTTATAATGGTTATATCCTCTTGTTGGACTGACCCCTTTTCATTATGTAATTTCCTTTTTTGTCTCTTGTTACTTCTTTGTTTTGAAGTCTATTTTTTCTGATATAAGTACTGAAACTCCAGCTTTTTTCCCCCCTATTAGTTTCATGAAATATCTTTTTCCATCCCTTCACTTTTAGTAAGTGTATGTCTTTGGGTTTAAAGTGAGTCTCTTGTAGCCAGCATATAGATGGGTCTTGTTTTTTTATCCATTCAGTGACACTGTGTCTTTTGATTGGGGCATTCACACCATTTACATTTAGGGAGGTTATCGATAGGTATGTACTTATTGTTATTGCAGGCTTTAGATTTGTGGTTACCAAAGGTTCAAGGGTAATTTCCTTACTATATAACAGTCTAATTAAACTCACTTACTATGCTATTACAAACACAATCTAAAGGGTTCTTTCTTTTTTCTCCTCCTTTTTTTCCTCTTCCATACTTTTTATATTACATGTCATATTTTGTACTCTTTGTCTATCCCTTGATTGACTTTGGCGGTAGTTGATTTGATTTTGCATCTGCTTAGTAATTAATTGTTCTACTTTCTTTACAGTGGCTTTATTTCCTCCCGTGACAGCTATTGAGTCTTAGGAACACTTCCATCTATAGCAGTCCCTCCAAAATACACTGTAGAGACAGTTTGTGGGAGGTAAATTCTCTCAACTTTTGCTTATCTGGAATTAATCCCTCCTTCAAATTTAAATGATAATATTGCCAGGTAGAGTATTTTTGGCTCGAGTCCCCTCTTTTTCATTGCATTAAATGTACCATGCCACTCTCTTCTGGCCTGTAAGGTTTCTGTTAAGAAGACTGATGATAGCCTGATGGGTTTTCCTTTGTATGTGATCTTTTTTCTATCTCTTGTTGCTTTTAATATTCTGTCTTTATCCTTGATCTTTGCCATTTTAATTATTGTATGCCTTGGTGTTGCCTTGGGTCCCTTGTGTTGGGAGGTCTGTGCACCTCCATAGCCTGAGAGACTATCTCCTTCCCCAGATTAGGGAAGTTTTCAGCAATTAACTCCTCAATGACACTTTCTATCCCTTTTTCTCTCTCTTCTTCTTCTGATACCCCTATAATGCGAATATTGTTCTGTTTGGATTGGTCACACTGTTCTCTCAATATTCTTTCATTGCTCGAGATCCTTTTTTCTCTCTCTGCCTCAGGTTCTTTGTATTCCTGTTCTCTAATTTCTGTTCTATTTACCGTCTCTACTACTACATCTAATCTGCTTTTAAATCCCTCCATTGTGTGTTTCATTTCAGGTATTGCATTCCTTACTGATTGAATCTCAGTCCTGAATTCTATCCTGAGTTCTTGAGTTTTTTTCTGTACCTCCATGATGATGTTTATGATTTTTACTTTGAAATCTTTTTCAGGAATATTGATGAGTTCAGTTTCACTTGGCTCTTTTTCTGGCATTTGTGGGATTTGAGTTTGAACCATGTTCCTTTAATGTTTCCTATTTGTATGTGGTGCCCTCTAGTGCCCAGAAGCTCTACTCTCTGGAGCTGCTCAGCCCCTGGAGCCATGTCAGAGGTCTCAGGGGAGCGGCACTGGTGCCCTGTTGCATGAGATCTGTTATTTTCTCCTGGTGTATGCAGTCTGGCACAACTTTTCCTGTTGCTCTGTTAGGATTAGTTGTATTAGCTATATTTTCATATTATATGTGGTTTGGAAGGAGGCCTCTGTCTCACCTCTTATGCTGCCATCTTTAATCTCTGAGATGGTCATCATTAGAAAGGTACATTTGCTTAAAACCCTTTTATATACATGATAAAATTTGTTCTTAATGATAGCTCAAGAGCGTAAAAATTATCATATCTCCCATGACCCATGGTTAGTTAGTAACAAAAGAGGATCACATTCTCCTGGATTGCTCCACATTCAATTGCTTTTCCCCTAAAATCATTAAAATGAATCTTACCTATTGGTAGATAAAGTGACTGGGTGATATGATTTTAAGTCCTTCTCATTGCCCAAATTCAGCCCTTCTCACTGGCCCCTGCAATGTAATTGGCAATAACTTTTTTCTTTTAACCTAAATCTTTAACTTTATTTGATATGAATGCCTGACATGTAAATAACATTTCAAGCCATCATCAGGAATTTACATCTTAATGACAAGGAAAGATCTGAGGTCAGTGCCAATGAGATGTATTTTGTATATTATTTATTTATCTTGTGGGACACACTTTGCGTCCACCTAGTCAATGCATTTTCTCCTGTAACAATGTGACATTCAAATCTAAGGTATAAAGATAACACTTCTGGAAAATGTTGAAAATAAGTAAAGGGAATTAGTTGTATATTTCAATAGTTTAATATTGTCAGTTTCTGAGAGCGTGATGTACTTATCTCCACACAGGATTGGAACTACTGGTATATTAGTTATTATAAATTGAAAACTTTAACATCTAGATGTTTGGATGGAATTGATCACTTTTGAGTAATCAGAAGGAAAAGGCTATTTGATATGAGGGTGGTGATGACAGATATTGCTGACTTCCCAATCCTGCCAGTGGTTCCCTTTCTTATCTCTGTAGTCAAGGGTGAAGTTTACCCCAGTTTAGTGCAGTATTTTGCACCATTGTCATAATTTTATCCCACCTCTGTATCTGCCCAGATATCAGAAGACTATTTAGTTTATTTGGACTGACCCCATTACTCTAAAGTTGCTTGAGGAGACAAAACCTCAGACACCGAAGTATATTCTGATGTCCTGGCAGAGCTTTTTCACAAAGCATTTACACACTAAGTGTCACATACAACAGGAGAGTTAATATTTACCTTTTCTCACTCATACCTGTCATCAAAGAACTGAATGCCACCTGAAGTCCAGGTAATGATTAAGGCAGAGGCTAACTTGGCCATGAAAGGGACTTGAGCAGTGATATTATCTTGTATGAAGTGTCCTAGATAAGAATATTTGATTCAGAAGTCTTTTTTATAGGGGATAATATTATAGAAAAGATTCCACATAATTGCATGTCAATATTTGCTCATTTCTGAACAGGCACTGAATAAGCTAATTTCTTTTTCAACCTCATCTGTATTCTTTAGTTCCATACTTCTGCATATATATATGTATACATATGTAATGTTAATCCCCTTCTCTTTACCACTGTTGCTACTAAAATGAAGCTTGTTATCCAGGCAACTGTATTTACATGTTTTTCTCTAATCCCTTTGAGTTAGAGAGAAGGTAGAAACACAAAACCCCTAGCACTTGAAATTAACAACAGTCTGTAAAATGAAACATCTCTTCCTTACTGCACCCTCCCCACCCACCCAATATCTTGTCTAACACTACTGATTTTATCAAGAAGCCATTTCTGAACTTTTGGTTTGAGAGAGTGGAAATCTTGCTATTTATATTGATCTTCTTATGGTAAAGATAATCATTGGTATGTGATCTCAGAATATATCATTCAGAGTACACATGCTCCTTTCTGTATGTAGTACCCTAATCAATCCTGCAGACTCAGTGAACCACACTTCTTATGCTAACAGAGGAGGGTGAGGATTTCAAAGGGCTACTTTTTGCCCTTTATTTAAAATTAGAGAGAGCAGTAAACTCAGGCTAAGAATAATTACACAAGATTTCACTTACAGTCTTATAGTTTTGGTTGGAAAGAATAAATTACGTCTGTTGAGCATCTTTTGTGCCAAGCCTCGTGCTAGCCCTAAAACTGTAGGCTCAGGATGAAATACATCCTGCTTAGGATGTTGGCTCATCCACTCAGTATATGCTCATCCATCTCATTGGGTTTCTGTGTGCATTAAATCGTCTAAAGTTCTTAATAAAATGTTACCAAAGGAAATGGGAAATGTACTAATTTATATCAGACATTAATAAGTCAAAATGCATGCTGTAACAACTAAAAACACTAAAAATAGCAAAACAATGTATAATTAAAGAACCAATGGGAGGTGGGTTTAAAGAACCCTTTTAAAAATCTTTAAAAAACAAACAAACAAAAAGAATTACCAGACCTAGTGGCATAAATAGAAGTTAAACAGTTGATGAAAGATTTAAATCTCTATATCAGTAATTGTATTAAATGTAAAATAAATAAATAGTTGAACAAATAGACAATAATTATCAAGCTAGATTTGTTTTTAAGGCCCTCTAAGTTTGTATTCCCCCAGAAGCATACACTGTGCCAAAGAATGAAGTTCAAGTAGTTTAATGGGACCTGCAAGTGACATAGGTAGTAGAAAGGAAGATGTGGCACAGGGAAGGCAAGGCAGCCTATAAATGGATGCTCTTAAGCCAGCTAACAGAGGGCATACCTGGTTTTAATACAATAAGAAATTCCCAGAATGTAGTACAAAATAAACACTACTGAAGATCAAGGGACCTGAGGTAGTCACACTCCCACACCTGTCAGTCATTGGTTAAGGACTGCCTTTGGGGAATGTTAATTCCCAGGTACTTCCTGACACCTGTGTCTTTGGGCAAAGTGGGTGCCACAGCCTAAGGGCAGCCCTCCACAAAAGGTGTAAGTGCTGGGGATTGGAAGACAGGCTGGCAAGCACAGAAATGGTGAAGTGGTCCAAGGGAACACGGATGCAGCAGAGTGTCTGCTATACCAACTACAAGAGACACATACCAACTCTTAGGATTCAAAGTGGATGAAAGCAAAGGTTAGAAAAAACATCTCTCAAAGAAACACTAACAAAAAGAAAGTTTGTGTAGCTATATATATATAGTTACAGTATCATCAGATAAAGTAGAATTTAAGGCAAGAACTACCAGAGAAAAGACTATTTCATAGTGATAAAAGTGTCCCTCTACTGGAAGATGTAACAATTCTAAATTTGAATGCTTCCATTCACATAGCTTCACAATATATAAAATTAAATTAGAACAATAGGAAAAACATATGCAAATAATAGCCAGAGGTTTTAACAACTCTTTTAGTAATTGAAAGGACTAACAAAGGATATAAAATATTTGAACTATCAAATTAACAAATTCGTTGTAACTGACACACACACAACAGAACACCAAAAAACTATAGAGAACACAGTCATTTCAAGTGGACCCACATTTTTAAAAATTCTTCATATGGTTGACCTTAAAGTCTCAGCAAATTTCAAAGGATTTAAATCATGTAGAGTATGTTCTCTGAAGACAGTGGAATTAATTGAGAAACTAATCAAAATAACTAGAAAAAACCTTAAATATTTGAAATATTCTTTAAAAAATTGATAGATGAATAAAGAATCACAATACAAATTAGAAAATATTTTTACTAAATGGTCATAAAATCCTGGCATATGGAAACCTGTGAGATACGCTAAATTCATTTATGGGAGAAGGTTATAGCCTTAAAAGTATACATTAAAAATGAAGAAGTACTAAAATTAAGCAGTGAGGAAAGCCATCGCAAGAGGAATAGCAAATGAAGCAAAGGCAGTCAAGGACGGATGTGAGGAAATGAGTAATGCAAAGAGCCAATGTCATGGTGACAATGGTTTGGAGGTTCCAGTGAATGAACAAAATGAAGAATAATGAGGAATGAGGAGGAATGAGCTCTAAAAGTGGTAGCCTGACTGCTGTTTGAAATTCAGATGATAAAAAAATGCATTTATTGTAAATGACAGTATCTTTGGTCTGATCATAGCAATTGGTGACTGATACGGGTTAGAGGCGAGATGACTGGAGGTGAAGATACTCGGGATATGGGAGGGATTATTTCACAGATACCGAAATCACCAGTTCGGACAGGAGTGATAGTAGAGGAGGGGTAAGCAGGTACTAAGACCTTCAGGGAGTGGAGAAGGCACATTTACCAAAAGGACAGCCAGTGACTGCGCAAGGACACTCAGTGCAGTTATTATCTGATTGTAAGAGCCCAGTGGAACTGGCTTATCAGAGAAGTACTAGGGAAAATTGTCTGAAGTGAACAGTGAAGAGCAGGGAAGATATGTACTCCCCCTCCACATCTTGTAGCAATCAGGTGAGAGTAAATACAGCCACACATTGAGAATCCTACAAGGGAAAGCAGTGCCTTCAAAGGAGAGTGAACTTTAATTACAGCAAGAAGGTAAATTGAACCTTAAGAGTAGAGGTTGAGGATACCAGAGGCCTTATTAATGACAGAGCCTGTTATGGAGAAAGAATCTGGAGTGTCAAGCTTGGCTGGGTGATCATGTCAAAACAGAGGTTGTACAAAGCTTATGGAGTTGAGATTCTTGGGAATGAAGGATGAACGTTGAATCTTGTGCTTTTGAAATCCAGACAGGTAAACAGGACTGCAGGGCATGATGGGATTGGTCCTGATTATCTCTTGGAAGAAGGTGGATAATCAGTTCAGATGTGTACTATTTAATGAATGGCTGGTATAGGCACTTTGGTGTGGTAAGACAAGGACTAGAGAGAGTGGAGAGATGATTTTACAGAGAGTCCTCTCTGTTAATGTGTTTTGACGTAACTATTTTCCTGTAACCAATATGACCTCTGCTCATTAAATTTTAAAATGAATATACATCCTAAAGAGAAGCATTCTTCTAAATGAAGTGACCATAGAGGACCCTGAATGCTTTCCAAATTCCAAACTGAAGGAAAACTTCTGTTTCTAATTCCATTTTAGGCAAAGGAGTCATAGATTCAATCACCATGTCTGCTCTGTTTTCCTTGGGTTTTCTGAGATGATAATCATGACTTCTAGGGAAAACTCCTTGAAGTAATGGGCCTCAAAATTAAAATGAAAATCACTTGACATTTCTGCGGCATCCTAGAAGCTTTTAATTCATGTTCTATTTTTGCCTTTTTCCCTTACTTTCACTTTTTCTCTTTGATGGGGACAATGATTTTCAGATTTTCCTGACTTTGAAACTTTATCCTAGAACCTTCCTCTAGTGTTTTTCTGGCTTTTGTTTCAAAGGCTAGAAATTTAAATTAAGGATCCTAATCAATTAAAAGCTTCTGATCCCCGAAGAAAAAATACTGTTTTTACCAAATATCATCAAGAGCTAAAGAACCAAGAACCAGGAAATTGATGACTAAAAAGACTTTGAACAGCTAGGAGTTTCAGCTCATTTTGGAGGAGCACTCATGTCCTTAAAGCACCTCCAATCATTTTTATCTTGCTATTCTCCAGAGGCAAAACGCTTGCCACAGAGCAGTGTACCTGCAAGCTTTTACTGAGGATACACCATTAAGTATATAGATTTTCATTAGGTTATTTTTATGGTAAAATGTCATATTTCTCAATATTTAGGAAAATCTTTTTGTTATTCCTTTTGGCTTCGGTGTAAAATATATTTGGCTTTTTAATGCATTGTCTCTTACTAAAGTGTTGCTGTCCCTTAAAAAGAATAGTTTAGGTATATTTCCCCCTCACCATTTCCATGATTATAGAAGCAGTGTAAGTGCTTTGTGTAAAATTTAGAACACAGAAAAATTAGGTAAATGCAGTCATTGACATTTATTTTTAACTTGGTTATTCACATTTGATGCTTATCCTAGAAATAAAAATTGAATCTTAAATTTTTGATGACTTGTATATATAGTCTCCTTTCTCCTCTCCGTTTCTTAACCTCATATTTTATTAATATGGTGCATAGAATTATCTTATTTGTTTTGATTTCATTACATGCTATTATTTCCAGTCTGTTTGAGGCCCCTAGTTGGCTATGTATTAGCCTTTTTGTTTATTTCTTTATACCATTTTGTCTTCTCCCATTGCAAATCCTATTTCTATCTCAAGATGAGTTTTACCCTTCAGTGTATTTATCTCTGTTTCATACACTTATTTGCATAAATGTATATAAATAAGACATGGCATTCATTTACGTGTATTTTATATTTCATATTTACTTATATCTCATTTTGTTTCTTAATTTCTTGCATGTAACAGTATCTTAGTGGGCCCATCCATGTTGCTATGAATAGATCTAGTTCATTTTTTTCTTGTTTCTGTACAGTATTGCATCTTAATTATCTACTTCATTTTACTTATCCTTTTCCCTAGAAAGACTACTAGGTTGGCTTCTAGTCTTGGTGATAAATGTTTCTTATGTTTCTTTGTGCTCCTATGTGAGAGTTTCTCTGACATATCACTACCCAGGAGTGGAACTGCAGGGATGTAGAGAATACATGTACTTAGTTTCACTGAGTACTGCCAAGTACTTTCCGAAATGACTATACCAGTTTTATTCAAATCAGCTCTGACAGCATGATATTAGTAATTATCTATTTATAACAGCATTGTAATTACACATTATTTTCATTATTTCAGTGAAAAGACAATAGTTTTTATATCAAAGCTCTGGAAATTTTTAATATAAATGTGGACCTGAATAAGAAAGGAATTCTTGGGTTTTTTTTCCTCATTCACTATCTGCAGACCAGTCTTTCATTCTTTGCTCAACTTAATCTATAATAATTAGGTTCAAGCGCCTATTAATTTCTGCCCTTCAAGTTTGTAAATTATGCTTCTCTCTTAGTTAAATGTTCTTCGAAACCACCGTTTCTATTTTTATCATGGTCATTAGCATGTGAAAATGTAGTTGCTGTGATAAATTCCCCAGTGCCCGGTAAGATAGGGAAATACAGACATGTATGAGTTGCTTGAGGACTTTAATCAGGATAGAAACCTTTCCATAGAGGAACAAAGAATCTTTGTTTGCAATTTAAATAACTAAATATAAGCAAATAACACAAAGGATCCCAATTTTTCCTTCTTCAGAAATTAACAGTAATACAGCTAAAAGTCTATGATTTCTCACTTCTTAAGGTATAATTTGTCTTCAAATATTTGTGTTCTCTGGACAATGGCTTTTAGTCTTTTAGGTCCAACCACATCAAAATTGGCCTCCTATCTGGAAAAGTGCTAATGATTCACCTCAAATAAACAGGATAATATTAAAGATTTCCCTTTAATTTTGATTAATCATCTGAGGTTCAGATTCTATAATCCATAATTCAAGTACTGATATGACGGGCTAGGAAAAAAAATGGGCCAAATTTTAAAAAGAATGAGTTGAAGACTCAGAAATACTGTTCAATTATTTGGGTGTTAACTTTTTACTCCAAAATTGCCATCCTATCTTAAATAATAAAAGTCTTTTTAAGAATGATTACAAATAAGAGTATAACAACAAAGTAAAACTGAAGTAACAAAACAGCAGCAGACTCACAGACTCCAAGAAGGGACTGGCGGTTACAGAAGGGAAGGGTTGAGGAAGGTGGGTGGGAAGTGGGGGAGAAGGGGATTAAGGGGCACTCTAACCAGCACATACAATATAGGTAGGTCATGAAGGAGGCAGTACAGCACAGAGCAGACAAGTAGTGGTGACTCTATAGCATCTTACTATGCTGATGGACAGTGATTACAATGGGTTGGGGGGGGGGCTTGATAATATGGGTTAATGTTGAAGCCACAATGTTGCTCATGTGAAACCTTCAAAAAGATTGTGTATCAATGATACCTTAATTAAAAATAAAAAACAAAAGAATGATTAAAAATCAGGTCATTTCTGTCCATTCATGATATGGTTCTTGACGTTAGCACACTGGTTATAAGAATTGAGACAAAAGGATTCCTAAATTTTTGAATGAATCTAAAAAATTGTATAATTTTTAGGTATCAGAAAGCCCTTATGCTGTCACTTTATCTTGGGAGGTGGTTGGTTTCAGCATAAAGAAAAGTAATAGAATTTTAAATGCTCTCACAAAACAGGTAATAAATATTTGTTGAATGAGTAAAAATTTCTATATCTCATTTAAATATGTGTGTGTGTGAAGGGAAGAATTGTTATAATGGGATATAATTATGGCCAGTATTCAAGTGTTAATGCAAGGATGGGAGATGAGGCTTTGGACTTGTTAATTGTTTTAAGGCAGCACTGTCAGGTAACAAGGGATCCACTCACCAGGAAAAGGGTACAATGAGGCATTTGTAACTTCCTGGAATCTCAATTAAAAAAAAAAAAGTCTCCCAAGAAAAAAAATACCATACACTGGGAAAATTTTAAACTTCAAATTTATATCAACCTCTTGGTGTCAGAAATACAAAGTCAAAAAATAATTATAAAACTATCCCTTGAATACTGGCAAGTACAAGCACAAATACACATAGAGGCTCATTTCCACAATCCAAGGCAAAGGAGATTCCTTGAGAGAAAAGCCTGGACAAAAGCAAAATTGCATTCAGACATTACAAAGCAGAAACAGAAGAGCTGACGACAAATAAGCAAACATAAAATAGGAAAATTAACACACTAATAAGTCTGAATAAGAGAGAAACTAATATTTTTTAAAGTTTACAGTAAGTATATTTTAAATGATTTGCTTTAAAAGAGTGGTCTCAATAAGACAAATTTGAAAATTAAAAAAAACTTGTAGAAACAAATGATATCATAATTTAAGTTTGAAACTTATTGTGGGAAATTAGTAGCAGATTAATAACAAAGAGCTAGTTTGTGAACAAGAGTTAGATTTGAGAACAAAAACAATAAAGCAGAATAGAGCACAGAAGATGAAGAGATTTCAAAATATTTAAAAGATTAATAGACATGGATGTTGACATGTAAAAGGTAGAGTGAGAAAGTGAAGTCTAATAGATTTTCCAGAAGAAAAGAATATCTGAGAGAGGGAAAGGCAGTATCTGAAGAATAACCTCAACAATGAACCTGCTACTAGAAGTGCTCAAAAAAAAAATGCTAATTCTTTGCCCTTCTTCACCACTACTTCTTTCTAATTAAAAAGAAACTAAAATTTAAGATTATTTTTATACCTGCTCTCACAGACTGCTTTCACAGTTTATGCCCAGGATTTACATATGTTTTTTGGTCATCTTCATAAGGATGCTACCAAATTGCTTTACTTCCATTTATCTAAAAAGAGACTAAAATTCACTTCTGGGAAGATGGCGGTGTGAGCAGGGCAGCAGAAATCTCCTCCCAACACTATATTTATCTACGAAAACACAGAAAATACATCTATTCCTAAAAGAGAGACGAGAATACACAGGAAAGCGCACAGCGTGCAGCTACACCCGAGAGGACTCGGCACCCCAAGAGGCGGGTAAGATACGGAGCCGCGACCCGGCGGGACCCGAGCCCTCCCCCACCCCAGCGCACCGGCGGGAGGAGAGGATTCAGAGCCGGGAGGGAGGGAAGCACACCCCGCGAAGTAGCCAGCCCCGGGGATCTGCGCGGGGAGCGCTGACCCACATTGCGCAGTGCAGCGAAGATTGGAGAGACAGAGGGGCAGGATCTGAGCGGGGAACGCGCCAGGGTGCTTGCAGCCGGCTCCCGGGAAGGAAAAAAAAAGTGCGCGCTTTCCTCAGCGGTCTTAAAGAGACAGGAGCCCAGCGGAGGAGCCGGATCGCCCCAGCACACTCAGCCCAGCAGGCTGGGAGTCCTGGGAGTTTCAGACGCCTTAGCTGGCGACTGAGGAAGCGTAGCCATACTTAAAACTTCTCACTGAGATCAACAGCCTCCTATTCGTTCCCACCCCTGCCAGAGCGATAAAGGGCCCTGCGGAGCGGCACAGTCACAGCTGTGGAATAGTGGGGCAATAGCGCCACCTAGAGCATTCCCACAGAATCTACGTCCGGTGGGCATTTTTTTTGTTTTTTTGTTGTTTTTTTGCTTTTGTTTTTGTTTTTTCTTCTTTTTTTCTTTTCTTTCTTTCTTTTTCTCTTTTTTTTCTCTTTTTTTTTCTTCTCTTTTTAAAGTCTTAAAGAGCCCAGCTGACATACGTGGCAACTATCAGTGACCAATTATACAGCCATGAAAAGACAGAGGAATATGGTTCAGACCAAAATCAACCAGACAACCCCAGAGAGGGAGTCTGAAGGGATGGAAATGCACAGCCTCCCTGAAAAAGAATTCAGAATAAAAGTCATAACCATGCTGATGGACCTACAGAGAAATGTGAAAGAGCTGAGGGAGGAAGTGAGGGAACTGAGGAAAGACAATACAGAAATCAGACAAGCGATCGACGGGGCTTAACAGCAGAATGGATGAGATGCGAGAGACTATTAATGGAATAGAAAACAGAGAACAGGAGTACAGAGCAGCTGAGGCAGAGAGAGATAAAAGGATTTCTAGGAATGAAAGAATATTAAGAAAACTGTGTGACCAATCCAAACGGAACAATATTCGCATTATAGGAGTACAAGAGGAAGAAGAGAGAAAAAAGGGGATAGAAAGTGTCTTTGAAG
>JAVSCE010015558.1:0-31707 GCA_032199065.1 Smutsia gigantea | reverse complement strand
AGAATCCCAAAGCAGGGCTGTAAAGGCGGTTAAGGTTTTTATCACATACCAGTTTGTGTAAGCATGAGGCTTATTCTGACAGCACTTTGCTGCGGCCGTGGAAAAGAAGGATCAATGGAGGCATTCGCTCTGGTTTGCGTTTCTGTAATGCAAGGGCAACCTAAGAAGATCATGAATAAGTAAGAGAATGAAGACTCTGTGCCAGGTAGTATTAAAAGAATGTGATATCCCTAAATCCACTCTAGTGCAAGGTAATGAGCATGTGGAAGGACTCTGAGGAATAGGAAGAAGGAATAGTTAGGAATGGATAGGTGATTCCAATAATGACAAAGAACAGGTGTGGTAGGATAAGAAGCTGTGGGCAGATGGCGGGGTGATGAATTTATGATTTTGGAGATGGAGCACTTTCCACTGATGACAAAGAACAAGAAATGGGGCTGCCACAGATGAGCAGAGCCGGAAGAGAAAGGACAGACTCCTAACTTTGGGGTAGGTGAGCAGGTGTTAGTATGCAAAAGGCACTGAATGTCAAAGGAGATGTAAATGTAATGTGAAAGAAAAAGTTATAGGTTAGACTTTATAAACATGTAAAACTTCAGCTCATTAAAAGGCAACATTAAGAAAGTGAGAAAAGCGGCCAGCCACTCTGGGAGAAGACAGACTCAGTTTATTCAATGGTCAAAAGACTCCTCTCAAAAATAGGAATATATCTCCTACAAATCAATAATATAAAGGCAACCCAATTTTTTTAAATGGACAAAGTTAAAAGCAGTCACTTTATAAAAGAAGTAGGAATGGCCAACATGCATGGGCAAAAAAGTAAATATCATGAGTCCCCAGCGACGTGGAAATGAGATAGCACTACACTCCCAACAGAACTGGTGACAGTGAACAGAGAATGTCAAATGTTGGTGAAGATGCGGAACCAGGGGAACTACGATCCTTGGCAAAGTGGCATCCGGCCACTTTGAAAAACTATTCAACTGTTTCTGACAGTCAAACATGCATATATTCTATGAATCAGTAATTCCACTCTTATGTCGAGACCTAAGGGAAGTAATGCATTTATCCACAAAGCCTTGTACAAGAAATGTTCAAAGCAGCTTTAGCTATATTTGAAGACTGAAGCAATCCAGATATCCATTGATAGGAGAATGGATAAACAAACTGTGACATGTTTATACAATGGAATACTACTCAGTAATAAGAAAACACTACTGATATACACAACAACGTGAGTACACCTCAAAATATTAATTTTTAAGAAAAAGAAGTTAATCACAAAAGAGTTGTTAATCATATGGCTCCATTTATATGAATGCAATCCTAAATAAAAAGGTAAGCTGAGGCAAGCTCAAAACTGTCAAAAAGATGAGATTAAGGAATAGCAGAGGAATTGCAATTTTGGACAGTCAAACTGTAGCAAGTAACAGGCAAGTCTATTGACGGTTTGGGATAGGCTGGGTTTATGATCAGGGAATACAAAGAGGGGAGAGAGTTCAGTTAGAGTCTCTTAAAATAAAAAACCAGAGGAGACCAGCTTTGAAAATTCCCCAAGCAATACAAAACCAGTCCAGTTATACAAACAAAACTCAATTCAGCTTATTTTTCAAGACCAACCTGACCTGGGTCATTTCTTGTTTATGCCTCTGGAAATCATAAGCAAAAAGTTGCCAAGGTTGAGATGAGATAACCCCTGACCAGCTCCTTGTCATGTAAGAAAATCCCAACATTATCAGTTTTCTGTAAACCAGGCATTTATAGAAAATCAGTCTCTCAGTCCTGAAGGTTCTTCTGAGGGCACAAGCATGAGGTTTTCCATTTTCTACCCATTTGCTATTTATTCACATCGCAATTCTTCCACATGAAGTTCAAGAAAAGACAAACTATGGTGAAGTATCAAAAAAGTGGTTAGCTCTGGGAAAGAAAGGATTGGGCTGGAGCACGAGGAAACTTTGTTGGGTGAAGTAAGTGTTCTTCACCTTAATTTCACACCTGGTTACACTGATGTATGCATTTGTCAACATTTACCAAGCTATCCATGTATTAAGTTGAGCATTTTACTCTCTATGAATTATACCTTATAGAGTACTGCTAAAACAAATACATGAATTGCATAAAAGATGGGAGACATATATAATTTTTGCTTGTGTCCCATGTAGTCCAATTAAGAAATGAATCACGCACAAATGAGAAGACAAGAATATTTACATACATAAAATATCAAGAATGTGAGACGTTCTCAGTGACTGAAATATACAACATCCAAATTTGGCATCAAAATAAGGTAGACTGACAAGTCTGCTGAGAAACAGCTGAGGAGTCTCAGCTGTGCTTTTGAGGATCAAAAACTTCAAAAAAAAAAAAAAAGAAAAATCCTCAAAGGCTTGTGAAATCATTCCACGAATCCTGAACTGCTATAAACTCCATGATTTGGCAAACTGGTCATTCATCAGTTTTACCATTTAGCCTGTCATTTAGACTCTCAGCAGATGGGCCAGTTAATGAACTGATTTTTTTTGCCATGCAAGCAGCCTGCCCCTATCTCTGCACACACGTCCTGGGTGAGCCAGGGCAACCCCTTTGCTGGCTGGCCAAGTATACGTGGACACAGCATGTACTTCACAGGGTGTGTGCTGATGGGATGTGTGCCTCCTGTGAAACCCAAGTATGGACTGCCCAGTCTTGGAGTTAATGAATCCCAAGTTAAGAAACATTGCTCTTGGATTTGGACTTCTATCTATAAGCAGCCAAGTAGGGAAACAGGCTGGGGGAAAAGCAAAATTATTGCCCAATATCATTTTGTAATCTTTTACAAGAAAAAAACTTGAGGAGCCCGTGGACTTCAATCCACGCCAAAGGAATGGTAAGAATTAGGTCACGTCCTTAATCTAACCTCCATGGCTTCGGAAGACTCCAAAACGGCTCTATGACTGTGGGTACAGACTTAGTTTGCAGACTCTTTGTCATAATTCTACTAGTTGATTATTTTCAAGTCTAATGCTGCTGTTTGATGCATCTGTCGAAATTTCTCCTAGGTGTATTGCTGTGTTTTATAACTTGTTATTGAGATTTTTTTTTTTCCTCCAGAGAATCCCTGCAGGATATTTCAGTGGTTTTGAAGCCCTAGGCAACTTTATGTAATAGTTTTAGATCTGGAGAATCCCAGATCACTCAGGGAGTTTAAGGCTGCTCAGCTGCTTTCTGCTTTGCTCTTCCCCCACTGAAAAGAGAATAAACATGCATTTCATGGTGGATGCTACTATTCTTCTGCTTTCCTTGATTACCAGAATATCCCAAATTGAATGGAATAATACTAAGTGCCATTTGCATTTACTTACACAGGTGCACACCCCACGATGATGGACCTCAGTTCACGCTAAGGTTCACGCTGCCCAAGGCCCCTCAGACTGAGCTCCCATTGCTGGGAAGACCAGTCACAGCTTCAGTGAGGCAGATTTTTCCCCCTGGTAAGAAAGGAGCTTTGGGGAGGATTGTCCCTCACTTGTGGCTCATTTTTGTGCTGAGAGCAGCTGGCTGTGCCGTGCTGTGTGTTCACTGCTGGCACAGAGGTACATAGAGGTTTGGCTGGTGCTGGCTGACTCCACAGTCAGGGGGAAATGCTCCTTCTCATTTCGGGAGACACTATACCCTTCTGTAATGTCCCCTTTGGCAGTGCTGTTGACATCAGTTGAATAATGGATCAGCCTTAGTCCCTGTCCCGGGTCTTGTCGATACCAGAACATTGCAAAATGGTCCATATCCTGAGAACATCCCAGGGTCATCTTGCTTCCTGCCTGTATAATATGGCTTCTTGGCATCTGGGTGATTGCAGCATCCATGAGCCCTGCTGGAAAGGCAGACATGAGGGAAAGAGAAGGCTTAAAGAGTAGCCTGGATCTGCAAAGGAAAAGAAAAGCTTGGAGCTGGGACTTTGCAAAACCACGGCAGAGATTTCCAGCTGAGTCCAGAACTCACCTGCCTCCAGGAGACAGAGTCACACGGAAAAGGTTGAGCCTCATGGTAGGGTGGGGGTGAGAAAGGGACTGTCCCAGGTAAATGCTCTGATCCACGAGCCTGAGAGAGGAAGCCCCGAGGCCCTTCTCCAAAGGACAGACGCCTTTGCCTGGATGTCACTGCCCCACCCCTGCAGACTCTCCCTGGCCCAGGGTCCCCTCTGACTTGGCTCAGGCAAGGGTCAGCGACTCCTCTCATAGACTTAACGCGGCTGGCATAAGAGATGGGTGTGGCTTCAAGCACTGAGTTTAGGGTGCACCCCACCCCCTTGGTTTCCCACATTCCCCTAAGACAGATGGCCCTCTGTCTGTAACTGCCCTTGACATCAAGGCTGCCTTGTCCAAATCCTTCAACTGTAGAGTTCATTAAAATTTAGAGGGACCTCCCACATCTTCCGTAGCTGTAGGTAGCCTAGTAATAACTGAAAACTTCGACATCTGCCTAGCACTGGCTCCACACCTAAGTTTTTCTTAACCCTTTTCCTTCCTGGCTGTTCTCCCAGACTCTCTCAGAGCCCTTGAACGTTAGTGGCATCACAGTGCCATCTTGTGGCCAATAACTGCAGTTTCATCATTATTTCTTTTGCAGTCGCCCAAGGGATGCTGGGAAGTGTCTGCATACTCAGCAGGGAGAGTATTCCAGAAGAAGTATCCTGAAAATTTTATGCTCTATTTCCGTAAATGCTAATCTCAAAACTAATCCTAACCCTGACTCTACTCCTTTGAGTTACCAGGCTTACTATCCTACCTTCATTGCACTCAACTACTATTATATATGTGGTAGTTACAGTCTAAGAGCTTCTTCCTTAAAGCTATTTTCTGAAAGGGAATGGGTAGAATGGGAGGAATTGAAGGAAAAAATATTTAGTCTAAAATAGAAAACACAGAAGCTGAAGTGTTAAGAAAGTTCTTTTACTTCTACTACTAAAGATAAACAAAAATGCCAGCACGCCAAAATGACGTTAATGTTATTGCCAGAATATAGATCAGCAAAGGACTAGGAAGATAATGAGATTCCCTTCAAGATGGGATCAAATGTTATATGAGTAGAAAGTAAAACTGGAATATAATAAAAATATGGGACATCTTAGGTAATAAGAATCATGGAGGAAACATATCTAATGGGGAAAATAAAGATGAATAGAATTAAGATCAAGCAAGGGACAGCCTACACTAAATGAATAACTTGTACAATATACGTCTGCTGATGTGAACAGCAGGGAGGGGAAGAGATGATTTAGAGGAGCTGAGGGAGGTAAGAAAACACTGGTGCAAAATAACGTCACAAGGAAGCTGACTCTGCCAGGGTCGTGTGGAGAAAGGAGGCAAAAATTGGAGACAAGGTCTAGGAAGCAAGTCCCTGGAATGGCATTCCAAGGACATGAATTCCCAGCTGTGCCCTGGCCTTCCTGACTCCCAGGAGGCACTGGGCCTCAGAGCAAGGAATGCTTTGGTGATACCACAATTACACAAAGAGACCAGGAAAACTCTCTTTCAGGGAACACTCTATCCGGGAAAAGGATCTGGTGTCCTGAGTCACCGCAATTTCTGACAAGCAGATTTAGAGCAACTATCACTCCCCTTACCAGCTCTACAAGGCTCAGGGCACCTCCAGCAGGGCTGAGTCTGTGACATTCAATCCCAGTCTAGGGGACCTGGGTTATTTCTTAGGACTCCCAGAAACCCATGATCCCTGACCCTATCAGCTCTGACCACGGCTTCTTGGAGTTTCATAGATGCAAACTGCAGCTTCACCCACAGATGGGTGGAAGATGCTATTACTATGGAATTATTTACATTTACAACAAATATTATATAACAATATATAATGTAGTGAATAAAACAAAAAGGAATAGGGGCATTATTATAAGGAAAATATCCCATCTTTTTGAATTAAAGAACTCAGGGAAATTATTTCAAATCAAAAGCCTAGGGCATCAAATAAAACAGTCTCTAGAAATTAGATTTATTTAGGGAATCAAGGTGAGACCAAGAAGCTGAGAAAGTCTGCCTTAGTCTAACTATCATGACTAGAGCAGTGGGAAAATGAAACAACAGAGAGAAAATGGGTTGCTTAAACTTAGCAAAGGAAATAAAATCTTACTGTTATTTTTATTGTTGTGTTTATCACTTAATCACCACAAAAGTAGTAAAGATCTTTACTTCAAACAGGAAGATAGGCTTGATGCAATGTTGCAGAAAAGTTACAACCTAACCTGCATAGAAGAGGCTCTGGAAGAAGACTATGCTTTAGGAAGGTAGTCACACCTCTCCAGAGCCAACAACCAATGCAGAGAAGCCCTGCTCACTACCCAGAGCCGAAGCTGGGTGTGTGGCAGCGACCTTCAAGTCCTATAGAAGACTGTGTCCAGTCCTGCAGAAGGACATTCAGTCCTTGCCTTGAGCACTGAGCTGGCTCGGGGTCTCCTAGAACACACTGAGCCACGCTTATTTCTATCCCTCAACATTTACAGCCACAGTATTTCAGGAGTTAATCTGTGGTCTCTTTTACCCCAAAGACAGATCTACTCCTTTTCATTGAGGAATGAAGAGCAAAGAGCAGCCTGTTTAGGGTCTCTACTGCTGCGAGGAGAGAGAAATGTGAGGTTTGTGCAGAGGAAGGACGTGACCATGCCATGCTGTGGTTAAGCTGCTGGCACAGAGGTACACGGCCGAGTCCCCTGGCTCTGCACGCTCGATCTTCAGAGTGGAGGACGATCCTCCAGACCTTTCAGCAGAGAACCGGGCATTAGGCATCCCTGACTGGTCTACTGCATCACTGTTTTGGAAGAACATCATAAACTCCGGGCCTTGCCCCAGGGTCTGCCGGTACCAATAAAGGACAACATGGCTAGAAATAGGATCACAGCTGAGAACTATAGCCTGGCCCCTCCCTGTGACCCTGTGCGTGGGGGTCTGGGAGACTCCAGCTCCTGTGTGACCTGTGGAGACAAATTGGGAACAGTTAAGGAGGAAAACAGTTGTAACACACACACAACACACAGTGGAACTGCTTGGTTTTCTGAGGACTCACCTGTCCCCAGGAGACAGAGGGTCACCCAGCAGAGGAGCCTGGTGCCCATGGCAGGATGGAGATGGGGATGGAGGTTCACCAGGTCAGGGTCCTTGTTAGCATGAGCAGAGGTGGAGGGACGTCCTTGTACTTTGAAGGCAGTTCTCATAGTGACATCACTACCTCTCAATCCCCACGACTTCAGGGACACATGACTTATAACATACTTGGATGACTAATCTGGATATTTATGAACTCCTTTTTTAAGACAAACTCAATGCATAGGTATTACTTCCAGCTCCAGTGCTCTCAATGCAGAGCCCAAATTGCATCTGTAAGTTTATCTTCTCATTCACCAATCACTACTCTGTCTCCTGAGCTTGTCACTAACATGTATCAACAGCACCTCTAATACAATATATCAAAGGGTGAATCCATTGTCTTATCTGCAAGTCAGGATCTCCCATGAGCATCGCTGTTCTGTCTCCATCCCCTGCTTTCTCCCAGTCACACATGCTCAACATGAACTATTTCTTAGGCAAGGGCAAGCATTGGGGAGTTTACCTACTTTTGCCCTGGAAGCCTCTTGAATGCACTGACATATTCAGAGATACAAGAGATACAGTGATTCCCTGGGAAAATATCTGATTTGGAAGCTTCTATTCCTTCTGCAAAGACAAATGCCCGCTCTGGGTTCATCAATCTCCATGCAGTATTATGCCCCCACAGCTCATAGCAAAGTCCTCATGTCATTCTAAGTCACCATGCATTAAACAATAAATTCCTTACAGCTTATTAATGGAAGAAGACTCAACTTGATTGACCTTTAAAGCCTTGCAGTAATAAAGTTAACTGTCCTTTTAGAAATGGAAGAGGCTATGTAATAAGTAATTAATTTCCCTTTCACTGTTATCAGAACACCTGATTGTTCTCTAACTATTAATGTCTGGCCACTTTTATCAGTTGACCAAATGTAGTTGCAAATATCCTTTCCTTCAAGGACAGAGTGGAATCAGGAACAGTGAAGACAGTGTTTGGAAGCGAGGCTGGGTCAGGGAGGCGGACACTCTGGAGATGTGTCTCTGGGGCTTGCCCAGGAAACATTGCTGAGTCCTCTATAATTGGAGGAACCATTCAAATGTTCAAGTAAAACGTTTTGCTGACTTGTGTCAACACTGTCAGAAGGGTCTGCTTTATAGTTTCACTGTTCTCACTGACAGGTTATCGCTCATCCTATTCCTGCCACTAGGCGTCCTGGTGTGCGAGCAACTCCATCTATAGAGCCTGCATATGAAGGATATGGAAGCTGTAGATAACCCTACAAGTCTACTTGGAAAATGCCTGCAGGCTAAGCAAAGTGGATTCAGTGATAAAACATCTTGCATCTTCCTGGAATTGCCTGCTACTAAGATACAAGGACGACTGCATGTACAACTTACAGAACCCACGAGAGGGTCAGGTTGGCAACTGGGTTATCTCCGTCTCCCTGCTCAGGGCTCTGGTCCTGAGAGATGGCAGTACTGCTCAAGAGCAGCTTGTAACAGCTGCATAAAATGTGTTGGGAAGCTTTCCTTCTTTTGATATTCTCTAGGATATTTTGTACAAAATTGAAATTATCTACTAGTGGATCATTTGGTGAAATTTAACTGTAAAACTGTCTTGTGCCTAGTGTTTTGAGAGGAGGGTAGACGTCAATCATTAATTTAGTTATGTTAATATTTCATATATTCTCATTTCTTTCTAATTTAATGACAGTTTTCATAGCATTCCTTTACAGTTTGAGCTCTGTTCTGTTTTTAATTATCTCTTCTTTTTAATTCCTTATATTATTTATCACCTTTTTTCTTTATCAGTCCTGCTTAAAGTGTGAATATTTTATTAGTTTCAAAACAATGTTTGTCATTGTTGAGTCTCATTAATATGTTTTGCTTTTTGTTTAATCTATTTTTCTCCTTTATGCTCATAATTTTATTCCTTTTACTATTGGGGTTGGGGGAGGATTATTCTGTAATTTTTCCTGTATCCTAAGCTTGATTTTTAGATTATCATTTTTCTGAATGCATTTGTCCTTTACATCTATGAATTTTCCTCAAAGCATGGCTTTAGCTGAAGCACTTATTTAATATGTAGTTTTCCCAATATCTCTTATTTCTGAACTTTTAAAAATCCCTATTAAGATTTCTGGTAAAACAGGATTTACTTGGGATTATGTTTTACATTTACAGATATGAGCTTTTTTTTAGTTATCTTTTGTTTTTCATTTACTGTTTACTGTAGTCTTGTCAGAGAATGTTATCTTTTTGATAAAAACTGATTGAGACCTCATTCCTGGCCTAATCAATAGTTATTTTATATAAATGTTCATTACATAATTGAAAATTGTTTTTTTCTAATTTGGGTGTGGAGGATTATTTTCCTCACATTGGTCTCGTTAAACATATTGTTCAAATGCTATTTATCTTTACTAACTTGTCTATTGATCTATTACTTATGAAGGAACTCTTGCTAAAGTCTTCCACAACAATGGTACATCTGTCAATTTCTTGTTTTAATATTGTCATTTTTATATCTGAAGCAATATTTTGTAATTTTAATCTTCTAGTATGAAATGCCATTTGCCCATTTTGTAGCCATTAAAATAATAGAACTAAGTGTGAACACCTATAAATCTTAGAAAAGCAATAATGATGCTTTTTGCCTTAAATTTTTAAAATATTTAATTAGATACAACAGATTTCTTCTGTTTTTTTTAATCTACTCTGTGTCATTAAAATATAGGTTTTTCTTTTAATAGCATATAACTTCTGTACTCATAGCTTTAGATTCCTAGTATCAGAAAATGCTCTCAGGGTAGCCCCAGTGTTAGCTCCAGAATACAATTCTCATTTTCTATTTCCTTCTAATTACACTCTCTTCATAGATTAGAGTCCATAATACCTATCTATCTATCTATCTATTTAAAATATACAAATTGCTAAATCTATAGACATCCCCTCTTCTTTCCTTTTCTCCAAACCCAATATTTCCCCAAATATCCTAGATATCAAAATTATATTTGTAGACTTTTTACTCACTCAGGCTAAAGAATGTGCCATATTTTAAATTAGAAATTCCCAAATAAAATGGTTTGCACAAACAAATGCCCCTCTGCTTGTTCAACAATTGAATGTGCTTTTCTAAACTTGTAGCAGACCATTTCAGACAGAGGGGACTCATTTATCTCAAATGTTCTAAACTTTGTACAGGGTAACTAGAAACTGAAATAAGAAAACCACTAGGACCCCACGCCCTCACATCAAAGGTTTGTTCCTCCCTTGGTCAATTTAAGATTATTAGGGAGAAGGAGTACTCAGTTTACTACTTAGTGCTGCATTTTCAAACTGAAATTAATATGTTTTGCTTTAAAGTCATAAATTCTTATTCTGGTAGATTAAGAAGTTACACTAAACGTGAATTAAACTTGCCAGGAGAAGTCAGAGCCCTTGGCTACTGAAACCATTCCTGGAATCAGTCAGTGTGGTTCAGGAAGGAGGCTGGTATCTGAGCCATTTGCCCTGTTGTTACCAGATGCTGGGGCAGGTGCTATCCTGGTGCTCAGTTGACTGGGGGGCTAGGCAGTCAGACATGTCTTACTAGGACCTGACTGTGTTTAGCAAGGGAAGGATTGTGCTGAGAAATTGTCTTTTGATCATCTCAGGCCTGTTTGGGCCCCTGGCCTTCTGTGCTCCTTCCTGTTTTGGGGCCGGGTCTCACCTGGGAGCGGGCATCTCCGCAGTGCTGCATCTTGGCTGCCACCAAAGGAAGGTAGCTCTTCCCTCAGCGCTGAAGCCTTGCCTCTGGGTTTGTCATCAGCTCACGGAGATGATCCTCTGTAAATCTGTGAAGAGCATCTCTCCTGCTGTAGAGCCCACCGGGAGGCCAGGGTGCTCGCCTCTGTATGACAGCTGGATCCAGGGGTGATCTAGAGATGAGACGACATCTACTGTCTCACTGGGCACCTCTTGCTGACAGGCGTTCCAGGGTCCATGCCACCCAGGCATTACAGAAGCTCAGGAAGGAGACAGAGGCAGCAGACAGCACCCTGCTTCTGAGTAGAAGGTAGAGGATGATGGTCGTTGGAACCTGGAAAAGCCAGAACAGACACTCCCCAGCTGTGCCACAGTCCACCTGGGAAACAGGTGCACCCAGAAGCATCCAGCCACCCAGGGAACCTTGAACAGGAGCATAAGTAGGAGTTAGCCACTAGAGAAGGAAGGTCATGTTAGTGCAGAGGAAAGAGCCTTTGACATCTCTGAGTTGGGAAGGGGTGTGACTCAGATGAGGGACTAGAAGCGTGGGGAGGGGGTGAGGGTGCCAGGCGAGCTGTACAAACTGGCCCAGAGGTGGGGACGGGAAAGGGCTGGTAGGGTCTTGAGGTGTAACTGCCCAGACAGGAAAGGTGGGGAGGAACAGAGATGTGTGAGGGCTAGGGCTGGGCCCGTGCCCTAGAGAAAGACAGCAGTGAGGTGCCCAGGGAGAGACGGGGGTCTAGAAGCATCTGACTTACCAATGACTTTCCATGTGCAGGCCAATGACTAGGAAAGTCAGAGCTGGGGAAGCACCTTTCCAGTGAAGGGACAACTGCAAGGCCAGAGGAAAGACAGAGGGCAGCAGTGGGGCCATGGCTGCTGAGGCCCTGGCTTCAGGTCCAGGTGTGGCAGAGTCTGCGTGGAGCTGGACCTCTGCACCCCGAGCTTCACACTGCATGCACGGGCCACTTGGGCTCCAAAGATCTGCGAGACAGAGGGGTCTGCAGGGGATCCTGCCACCTTTTCTGTGCAGAGAAGCAGCAGCTGTGCAGCGCTGTGGGGTCACTGCAGGCACAGAAGTACACAGATGTCTGGGAGGGAGCAGGGGACTCCAGAGTGAGGGAGAATTCTATTTGGTCTGGAAGCACTGTGCCCATTGGGGACTTCTCCTTTGTCAGTGCTGCCAATATCATATGATTAATGGATCAGCCTCAGCCCAAGGGCCAGGTCTTGTCGATACCAGTACAAAGAATTTTGGTTTATATCCTGGGCCCATCTCAATGTCATGTTCTGTCCTGTCCTCAGGACTCAGAATTTGGGGGTCTGAGTGATGCCAGCCTTCACCAGCTCTGTGGAGAAGGACATACAGCTGATGCTGAAGACACACGGAAAGGCTTTGCACTGGGACCGAGAACCATTCATCCACAGAAGGGGCTCTGCCCAGTACTCACCTGCCTGCAGGAGGCAAAAAGCCACACAGCACATGAGGGCAACGTTCATGGTGGGTCAGGGCACCCGGAGGGGTCTTCGGGGCTGTGCTGATGAAAGGGGACAGGGGCTATCCAGGGAGTCATTCTGACATGTCACTCTCCCTGTCTGGGCTCCAGAGCCAACCTATCGGAAGAGGCCACATCCCCTCCTCCAGGGGGTCATAAAATGGATAAGTGAACAGCTTAGGATGGGAAGGAAGGACTTGGCTGTATGGACACTTTTCACAAGTCATTTTTAACCTTTTTGGAGAACAGTTTGTAACTTTATGTATTTTATTCCTGTGACACAATTCTTCATTAACACACTAGTTTTGTGCATCTACATGTTTTTGAATCTTAGGGAAAATCCTTACGGCTTCCTGCTGACTTTCATGACTCCTGAGTCCTGAATACTCCTTTAAGTGTTCATTTCTGCTGTGCTTAACTGACCACCATCCTGTTAATGTCTTTCCACCTGGAATGATTCTCCTGGTGTCTGGTGGTCAAACCTCAGGGCTGGCTCATCAGCATTTTGAGGAATGTTTTGGCAGATTGATCAGTTCACTGACAGAGGGGACACCTGTTATAGATGCTCCAGAGCACTTGCTTGCCATGTTTGGGGTAACACAGCAGAAGCAGAACTGCCTCATGTCTGTGACTGACCTTTCTTTGTGGCAAGATGACGGCTGCTAAGTGCTGCAGGTGACATATTGGCCCAAAGGCATACAGATGCTTGAGAGGCTGGGGAGAAGTGGCTGACTTCGGGGTAAGTCAGAAAAATGTTTTTTATTTTAGACATCCAGTCCATGGGGAATATCTCATGAAGAATTCTCCTTGTGTAGAATGGCCGATGTTAATTAGGTAATACATATAACAGAACTCAAAACTGGTGTCTTTCCGCACACACTTAGAAGGACCCCCATACGTGCTTCAATGCTCTGCTGTTGTGATCTCCAAAATCTTAATATTCTGTGAACCTGGGCCCCGCATATTCTGTAGATGGTCTTGCAGACATGATTTGTGTTTCAAATCTGTGGTCACCTTCTGATGGGCTCGCTTCCCTCTAGCACAGCCACATGTCTGGGGGCTGGGTGAGTCAGCATCTCTGGGGCCTGGGAGAGAAAAACTCAGAAACTAAAGGTGGAACCAAAGGAGGACTGTTCTGTTAATACCACAATGACAAGCCCTGAATTGGTGCCAGGCAGGCCCATGGAAGAGTTTTATGTCTCTGCCTGAGACTTCTCTGGTCTAGGAGACAGAAGGGCACACAGTGTGGAGGACTCATACCAGGCAACACCAGAGAAGGGGGGTTTTCCAGTTCCAGGCTCACGTCTTGTGGGTTGGACACCAGCAGTCAAGGCAAAGAGAATCCTTCTCCCAACATGGAATGATCTTTCAGTGAAGTTACTATTGTCCATGGTCTGCTCATCCCCAACACACAGAATGAAATGACCCCTAGCTATGTGTGTGTCTTATGGGAACCCAAAATAATTTCCTTGGAGATGATAAATTTTTGTGAAAATACCATTATTAAAATTTGAAGGAATGGGTGCATTAGCAAAGAAATGAATGAAGATGAATATATTGTAAAAAAAAATAACTTTCAGCAGTTGGAAAGACCTTTTGGTGGTGATTTTATCAAACCATCTATCTCCAGCTAGATTTGTCCCTAATATAAATCAGGTGCCTTGTATGATTTCAAGCAGTTCTTTAACCATAAAACTTTCCAGAAGCACTTCACTCTCTTAAATAGTTAGCTGTATACTAAAGAGGAATTGTTTTAATGGGTAGAGATTTTAAATTTCCACTAAAAAAAATGCCTGAACAAAACTAATGCAGAGCAATAGAAGTCATGTCATCAGTTGTCAGGGATGGAGAAAGGCATTGCAAAAGTGCAGGGGGAACTTTCTGGGGGATGGAAATGTCTTATATCTTGATGGGGTGGCTGTTACATTGTTATGTACATGGACAAAATACCACTGATCTGTTCATTTAAAGTATGCAATTTTTATTTTATAAAATTCATATGCCTGAGGAGGGATGTATGCTACCTCTTCTAGTTAATTTCATGTAATGAGTCATCAGACATAAATATTTCCATTTCTGTGACATTTGAAGTCTTCAGCTAAAGGGCTTTAGGTAAAAATGAGTCTATATTGAAGATGGGATTAAAGATAGCAGCTTGAGAAGTGAGACAGAAACCTCATCCCAAAAACACACGTAATATGAAAATATAACAAATACAATTAATCCTGAAAGAGTAACAGGAAAGAATACTGTGACAGACTGCCTACATCTGGGAAAAAGAGATGGAAATGGGTAAAGTAACAAAGCTGTGATCTGGTGGAACCCAAGCCCTGCCTCCAACCCAGCTCACCAAAGGGAGGAAGAGAAACAGAGTGGGGAGAGGGTGGAGGCCTAGGACTGCTGAACACCCAGCCCTGAAGATCGGCTCTGGGAGCATGAACCTACATTACATGGTGCTCTGGAGATTAGTGGGGTTGGAAAGCTAGGACAGGTGGAATACTCAGAGAGACTGAGATTCCAGCCACTTGTGGAGAACAAGGTACCCACAACCAGCTGCTCTGAGCCATAAGAAAGGTGGGCACTCTGAGAAACTTCCCAACAGCAAAAGAGCTGCTAAAGGGGCAAGGAGTGCACAGAACTTGCTGCTCAGGTGACGTAACAGGTGGACAAAATTGTCACAGTGCACTCAGCTCAGCAGGTTTGGAACTTTTGGGAGCTTCAGGCACTCCATCCCGCTGGCTGGCAACACAGTGCCAAGGTCCTCCCACCATGATATGCAGCCTGCCATTCATTCCTCCCAGCTGGCACCAACTGGCAAACCTGCTGCTCCCACCATTGCCCCACACCATCCAGATAGTGGCCGCGCCTATGGCAGCCAGAGGGATGTAGCATAGAGGCTCCTCCCTGCATGCTCGTCCCACTGACCCTGGCAGTAGAGGCAGGCACTTCAGCCACGAAGCAGGAAAGAGCTCTTTCCTCCCAACAGGCATCAGTGCCATTCACCTGCAACCCCCGTCATCACTCCAGGTGCTGAACAACTCCAGAGAGTTCTGGGCACTAGAGGTCACCACCTATACAAAATTATTATTCCATATTATTCATTACAAATATGAAATGTCAAAGGAACCTGGTACAAACCAAAATCCCACAAACACAACAAAGAGGGCCAAGTGAAACTGAAATAACCAATCTTCCTGAGAAAAATTTCAAAATAAAATTCATACACTTACTCATAGAGCTACAGAAAAATATTCAAGACATCAGGGAGGACTTCAAGAAAGAGACAGAAACTTTGAAAAATACAGTATGCAAAATGAAACACACAATGGAGGGATTTAAAAGCAGACTAGATAAGGTAGAGGAATGGTAAATGAAATATAAATTAGAGAAGAGGAATACAAAGACGTTGAGGCACAGAGAGAAAAAAGGATCTCTAGGAATGAAAGAATATTGAGAGAACTGTGTGACCAATCCAAATGGAACAATATTTGCATTACAGGGATACCAGAAGAAGAAGAAGAAAAAGAAAAAGGAATGGAAAGTGTCTTTGAGAAGGTAATTGCTGAAAACTTTCCCAATCTGGGGAAGGAGATAGTCTCTCAGGCTATGGAGGTGCACAGATCTCCCAACACAAGGGACTGAAGGAAGACAACAGTAAGACATATAATAATTAAAATGGCAAATATCAAGGATAAGGACAGACTTTAAAAAGCAGCCAGAGAGAGAGAAATAAGATCACATACAAAGGAAAGCCCATCAGGCTATCATCAGACTTCTCAGCAGAAACCTTACAGGCCAGAAGGGAGTGGCATGATGTATTTAATGCAATGAAGCAGAAGGGCCTTGAACCAAGATTACTTTATCTGGCAATATTATCATTTAAATTTGAAGGAGGGATTAAACAATTCCCATATAAGCAAAAGCTGAGAGAATTAACCTCCTACAAACCATCTCTACAGTGTATTTTGGAGGGACTCCTATAGATGGAAGTGTTCCTATGGTTCAATAGCTGTCACCAGAGGTAGTAAAACCACAGTAAAGAAAGTACAACAGCTAATTCCTAAGAAAATGCAAAATTAAATTAACTATCCCCTAAGTCAATCAAGGGATAGACAAGGGATAGACAAAGAATACAGAATATTATACCTAATATATAAAGAATGGAGGAGGAAGAAAAAGAAGGGAGGAAGAGAAAAAAAGAACCTTTACATTGTATTTGAAATAGCGTACTAAGTGAGTTAAGTTAGACTGTTAGATAGTAAGGAAGATATCCTTGAAACCTTGGTAACCACGAATCCAAAGCCTGTAATGGCAATAAGTACATATCTAATGATAATCACCCTAAATGTAAGTGGACTGAATGTACAATCAAAAGACATAGAGTTACAAAATTGATAAAAAGACAAGACCCATCTATATGCTGCCTACAAGAGACTCGCTTCAAACTCAAAGACATACACAGACTAAAAGTGAAGGGATGGAAAAAGATATTTCATGCAAGTAATAGGGAGAAAAAAGCAGGCGTTGCAGTACTTGTATCAGACAAAATAGACTTCAAAACAAAGAAAATAACAAGAGACAAATAAGGACATTATATAATGATAAAGGGGTCAGTCCAACAAGAGGACATAACCATTATAAATATCTATGCACCCAACATAGGAGCACCTACATTTGTGAAATAATTACTAACAGAATTAAAGGGGGAAATAGAATGCAATGCATTCATTTTAGGAGACTTAAACACACCACTCACTCTGAAGGAGAAATCAACCAGATGGAAAATAAGTAAAGAGACAGAGGCACTGAACAACACATTAGAACAGTTGGACCTAACAGACATCTACAGAACACTCAACCCAAAAGCAGCAGGATACCCATTCTTCTTAAGTAAACATGGAACATTTTCAAGAATAGATCATATACTAGGCCACAAAAAGAGCTTCGTAAATTCAGAAGTATTGAAATTGTAACAACCAGCTTCTCAGACCAAAAAGGTATGAAACTAGAAGTAAATTATGCAAAGAAAACAAAAAAGCCCACAAACACATGGAGGCTTAACATGCTTTTAAATAATAAATGGATCAATGACCAAATAAAAACAGAGATTAAGCAATATATGGAGACAAATGAAAATAACAATTCAACACCACAAAATCTGTGGGACGCAGAAGAAGGCCATGCTAAGAGGGAAGTATACTGCAATATAGGCTTATATCAGAAAAGAATAATCCCATATGAACAGTCTAAACTCATAATTAATGAAACTAGGAAAAGAAGAACAAATGAGGCCCAAAGTCAGTAGAAGGAGGGACATAAAAAGATCAGAGAATAAATAAATAAAATTGAGAAGAATAAAACAATAGAAAGAATCAACGAAGGCAGGAGCTGGTTCTTTGAGAAAATAAGCAAAATAGATAACCCCTAGCCAGACCTATCATGAAAAAAAGAGTCTAAACAGAAACAGAATCAGAAATGAGAAAGGAAAAATCACTACAGACACCACAGAAACCCAAAGAATTATTAGAGAATACTATAAAAAAATTTTATGCTAACAAATTGGATAACCTAGAAGAAATAGACAACTTTCTAGAAAAATACAACCTTCCAAGGCTGACCCAGAAAAAAAACAGAAAATCTGAATAGACCAATTACCAGCAAGGAAACTGAATTGATAATCAAAAAACAACCTAAGAAGAAAACTGGACCAGATGGCTTCATCACTGAATTTTATCAAACATTTAGTTAAGGCCTAATACCCATCCTCCTTAAAGTTTTCCAAAAAGTAGAAGAAGAGGAAATACTTCCAAACTCATTCTATGAGACCAGCATCACTCTAATACCAAAACCAGGGAAAGACACCACAGAAAAATAAAACTACAGAGCAATATCCCTGATGAACATAGATCCCAAAATACTCAACAAAATATAAGCAAACCAAATTCAAAAATACATCAAAAAGATCATCCATCACGATCAAGTAGGATTTATTCCAGGGATGCAAGGATGGTATAATATTTGAAAATCCATCAACATCATATACCACATCAACAAAAAGGACAAAAATCACATGATCATCTCCATAGATGCTGAAAAAGCATTTGACAAAATTCAGTATCCATTCATAATAAAAACTCTCAACAACATGGGTATAGAGGGCAAGTACCTCAACATAATAAAGGCCATATATGACAAACCCACAGCCAACATCATACTAAATGGCAAAAAGCTGAAAGGTGTTCCTTTAAGATTGGGAACAAGACAAAGATGCCCACTCTCACCACTTTTATTCAACATAGTTCTGGAGGGCCTCACTACAGCAATCAGACAACACAAAGAAATAAAAGGCATCCAGATTGGTAAGGAAGAACCTAAACTGTCACTGTTTGCAGATGACATGATGTTGTACATAAAAAACCCTAAAGAATCCACCCCAAAACTACTAGAACAAATAAATTAATTCAGCAAAATTGTAGGATACAAAATTAACACAAAGAAATCTGTTTCATTCCTATATACCAATGATGAACTAGTAGAAAGGGAAATTAGGAAAACAATTCCATTCACAATTGCATCAAAAGGAATAAAATACCTAGGAGTAAGCCTAACCAGGAGGTGAAAGACCTATACACTGAAAAGTATAAGACATTCAGAAGAGAAATTAAAGAAGAAACCAATAAATGGAAATACATCCCATACTCATGGATAGGAAGAATAAATATTGTCAAAATGGCGCTCCTGACTAATGCAAGCTACAGATTCAATGCAATCTTTATGAAAATATAATTGCATTCTTCAACGAACTAGAACAAATTGTTCTAAAATTTATATGGAACCACAAAAGACCCCAAATAGCCAAAGCAATCCTGACAAGGAAGAATAAAGTGTGGGCTGGTGGTGGGGGGGTGGGGCTATGCTCTCTGACTTCAAGCTCTACTGCAAAGCCACAGTAATCAAGACAATTTGGTACTGGCACAAGAACAGCCCCATAGACCAATGGAACAAAATAGAGAGCCCAGATATAAACTGAAGCATATATAGTCAATATACAATAAAGGAGCCATGGATATACAATGGAGAAATGACAACCTCTTCAACAACTGGTGTTGTCAAAACTGGACAGCTACATGTGAGATAATGAAACTGGATTATTGTCTAACCCTATATACAAAAGTAAACTCAAAATGGATCAAAGACCTTGAATATAAACATGAGCAACTTTTTTTCTGAACACATCTCCTTGGGCAAGGGAAACAAAAGCAAAAATGAACAAATGGGACTACATCAAACTAAAAAGCTTCTGTAGGGCAAAGCACGCCATCAGTAGAACAAAAAGGCATCCTACAGTATGGGAGAATATATTCATAAATGACATATCCAACAAGGGGTTAACATCCAAAATATATAAAGAACACACATGCCTCAACACCCAAAAAGCAAATAACCTGATTAAAAAACAGGCAGAGAATATGAACAGACACTTCTCCAAAGAAGAAATTCAGATGGCCAACAGACACATGAAAAGATGCTCCACATCGTTAATTATCAGGGAAATACAAATTAAAACCACAATGAGATATCACCTCACACCAGTTAGGATGGCTGACATCGAAAAGACTAAGAACAACAAATGCTGCTGAGGATGCAGAGAAAGGGGAACCCTCCTACACTGCTGGTGGGACTGCAAATTAGTTCAACCATTGTGGAAAGCAGTATGGAGGTTCCTCAAAAAACTCAAAATAGAAATACCATTTGACCCAGGAATTCCACTCCTAGGAATTTACCCAAAGAAAACAAGATCCCAGATTCAAAAAGATATATGCACCCCTTTGTTTACTGCAGCACTATTTACAATAGCCAAGTTTTGGAAGCAACCTAAGTGTCCATCAGTAGATGAATGGATAAAGAAGATGTGGGACATATACACAGTGGAATATTATTCTGCCATGAGAGGAAAACAAATCCTACCATTTTCAACAACCTGGATGGAGCTAGAGGGTATTATGCTTAATAAAATAAGCCAAGCCGAGAAAGACAAGTACCAAATGATTTCACTCATTTGTGGAGTATAACAATGAAGGAAAACTGAAGGAACAAAACAGCAGCAGACTCACAGACTCCAAGAAGGGACTAGCGGTTACCAAGGGGGAGTGGTGGGGGAGGACGGGTTGTGAGGGAGGGTGTAGGGGATTGAAGGGCATTATGATTGGAACACACGGTGTGTGTGGGGGTCATAGGGAAGATGGTGCAGCACAGAGAAGACAAGCAGTGACTCTGTGGCATCTTACTACACTGATGGACAGTGACTGTAATGGGATATGGGGGGGACTTGATAATATGGGTGAATGTAGTAACCACAATGTTGCTCATGTGAAAACTTTATAAGAGTGTATATCAATGATATCTTAATAAAAAAAGAAAAAACTGAGTCTATATCTATCTCTGCACATGGGAAAGGACGGAAGAGGCTGCACTTCCCCTGGCAAATATCCCGTTCCCTTCACTGAGCTGGGAAAGCACTTCTGGAAACCCGTTCAGTCTCACAGCCTCCGTGAGGGGTATCATGTGACCTCGGTCCATACACAGCTACAGGGCAGGAAACTGCAGTTCTCTCTTTTCTTTTGACACAGTGAAGGACCTGTGGATATTCTTGGCCTTAAAGTCTAATGTTTCTTGAAATCGTCAGCGGCGAGGTGATGGGAATCACACAGGACGCACGATCTTCCCAGTCCTGCTCTTCTGGACCTGGAGAGGGAAGCCAGGTGAAGGGACAGTTGTCTGGGGGCCGGGTACAGGTGTTGAGAAACAGAACTGAGTCTGGTTCCTTGCTCTGCCAGTTATGAAATATGAGACTCAGAAAAGCTACTTCCCCTCACACATATAAGCAGGTAAAATAGTCCTTCTCTTGCATGACGCAGGTGATCCCACAGACGTGCAGCAGAACGGGGGTCTGGGGAAGGCCTGTCTGCTTTCCCAGGGGCTGAGCTGCTCTGGCTGGCAGCCGCCCTCGCGGCCCCTTCCGGAGAGGGGCCGGCGTGTTTCTGCGCAGGAGGCCGCTGGGGACGCACAGCTGTGTCAGGCTGCTGGCACACAGATACAGGGCCGAGTCCGTCAGCTCCAAGGAGCTTGCGTTGAGCTCAGAGGAAGAGTTACTGAACTGTTGAGCTGAGAATCTATCTGGGAAGTTTCCTTTTTCTCTCTGTAACTCATTGTAATATTCAAAGAGGAACTGGGGGCCCTGGCCCAGGACCTGTTGGTACCAGGATACACTGAGGTGTCCAGACATAGGGGAACATCTCAGGGTCACTTGCTGTCCTCTTGCTTTAATCACGTGTCTTGGTGTTTGGATGACTCCAGGATCCACCAGGCCTATGAGGGAAGGAGACAGGGGCTGGGGAAAGAATACAGGAGGGAGCCGGTGGTGCCTTGGATTCAGGCGCTGTCGGGATTAGAAAAGAGGTGTCCCGCCTCACCAAAGATGTACCTGCTCCCAGGAGACAAAGGGCCACACAGCAGAGGAGCCTGGAGCCCATGGTAGAGCAGGTCTACCTGCTCAGAGTTCTGATAACTCTGAAGGCTGAAGTTCTGAGTCTCCCTTCCCTGACTGGAGGTTAGGCAATGATGTCACTGCTCTGATGTTATTATCTCTGCTAGTTCCCACGAGCCTGGCTTCCCTCAGCAGGTCCCAGGCAGGCTCTTCTGATCCAGGAACCTTGCTTTGTCCTGAAGAGCCTCTTGCAAAACAGGCAGGACTGGGCTGGGCTGGTCTATGCTAGGCTGGGTTTGGCTGCATGCCCATCTCCGCAACCCCTTTGCTTTTCCTTTGAGGCAGGTGTTCTATGTGCGCCTGCCCAGGGCATGAAGGCTGCCCTCTCCCAGCACCTCACTCCTCATTCTTCCTTGCAAGTTCAGAGACACTCACTGACGACCGCAGAGTTTACGTTCTTGGCTCCCTGCCGCGACGGCCCATCTGCTCATTACTGTCTATGCCATTAAGGCTTGTAACTGATAAAAGCACCACACAAGGCTTTTCCTTAACCCTCCCGGCCCCAGCAGCTAGCTAGCTCTGCTCCCTCTGCCCCAGGAACTTTTGGAGCCGGGCAGGTCCACAGTGCCCCCTTGTGGCACATTGGGTGGTAATCAAGATTTTGCCTTTGCCATAATACAAGAGTCCTGGGATGTGTTTAAATTAGGACTATTTCACCATTTGCCTATTGCACTGTTTTTGTTTTTTCCTTAGATAGATAAAAAATAAAAAATGATAGTCCTAGATGATTTTGGATTTTGCACTGTAAAATAATGACTCTTACTGTCAATTGTCAGGGGAATTTTTTCCTGTTTTCATAAAAACAAGATTTCAGCTAATGTATAAGCTCTCTCTCCTCTAAAAATTAGGTGGAACTTCCTAGAGCTTATATATTCCAAAGGAAATCCATAGCCTTTCCCAAGACTTTCTGATATTCCCATAGGCATTTGTCTTCTCCTGGCCTTCTCTAATGCTGTCACATTACCTCACCATAAAGGAAGGACCTCCTTTGATTTCCTCAACAAAATCATGTACATCAAATATCAGTGAGTCCAGTAGAGTCCGATGAAGATTTTGGAGTGCTGCAAAGGAATCATATGATGCAGAACATAGATTTTCTCCATTCCCTCCCATTCTTAATCATTACACCCTCTTCCAAGGCCTCCCAGAATTTCAAATTCTTCTACTTAAATTACATAAAACAAAACCCTGGGGTTTAACTTCCAGATCCAGCAGTTATCTTAAGATATGCCCATCAACAATACTTTCCTCCTGAAGTAATAGGCTGCAAGGTAGTAAGACATTCAAATTTAATTTTTCTGCATTCAAAATGATGGCTCACTTATCCTTCTCTCTTGAGTGGAACTCATCTTTATTCAAAGATTACCTTTTCTAAATTCTAGTTTAAATGTTCTTCAATTTTGTTATTGTGATAAAATATATATAACATAAAACTTACCATTTTTAACTTACAGTTTAGCAGCATGAAGGACATTCACATTGTTGGGCTACCATTACCAACCACACCCACCTCCAGAACTCTTTTAGCTTCCCAAACCGAAACTCTGTGCCAATTTGTAAGTCTGGGGAGAGGAAATTCTGGGGCAAAATACCTCTAAAACTGAAATCAGTCAAAGGGAGAAATAAAGTTTGAAACCTGTTTATTGCTCACAAACTGCAGTCCAGGCCATCTCTTTTTCCTGCTCCAGCAGAAGCAAAACCAGCCCTGCCCCTCACCTCTCAGGTACAGATAAGCCCCTCCATTGCCCAGGTAATTACCCATTGAAATGGTGATGAACTTCTCTCCACCCCTGAGAATATGCAAATGCACCAAAGCCAGGCGAGATATTCTGGAAATATTACAATTTTACCCACACCATTAAATACTAATTCCCCATTCCCTCTCCAGCCTCAGTCCTCCGAAAACAACCTTTCTATTTTCTGTCTGTATGAATTTAACTACTTTGTACCTCATCTGAGTGAATAATAAGATATGTGTCCTTTTGTATCTGGCTTATTTAATTGAGCATACTGTCCTCAAGCTTCATCCATATTGTAGCATGTGTCAGAATTTCCTTTTTTTAACTTTGAATAATATTCTATTTATGTATATATCACATTTTGTTTATCTACATGCCTCCTGATCGGACGGGTTGCTTCTACCTTTTGGCTTTTCCAAAAAATGCTGCTATGAACACTGCTGTGCTAAGATCTGTTTGAATCACTTCTTTGGGGTGTATATCCAGAAGCGGACTTGCTGGACCATATAGTAATTCCACGTTTAATTTTTTGAGGAATTGCTATACTGTTTTCCACAGTGACTGCACTATTTTATTCCACCAGCAATGCAAAAGGATTTCAATCTCTCAACAACCTTGCCAATACTTATTTTCTGTTTTTTCTTTAGTATTATTCATGCAAATGGATTTGACATTTTTGAATTTTTGCAATTAATACATACTGAGGTTTTCTTTTATTTTTACTGTTGTTGTTTTAAACACATTACTTTTTAAATCTCAAGTCAGCCAAAACATTAGACTCCAAAATTTTGGCAAGTGGTTTTCCTTTATAAAATCCATTTGCTGAGGAACCACTGTACTTAAAAGACTAGACAATCTTTCCCCATAATGGACTTGACATTGGAAAAGCAAAGTTCTAACCTTGGCATCACTAGAGTCTGTAAGTTAGATCAGGTGAGTTGGACTGTGTGATGGAGACAAGTTTTTATGAAGTGAGCATAGGACACATCCCTAACCCCTGACAACCTCACAGCTCACCTGAAATGCAGCTCCATGAAAGGTAAAGGCCTCCAGCTGAAATTCAACAGGGGCTGATTGTAAGTGAATACATGGAGTATAAGTCTATGTGAATTTGCAGCTGGTGGGTGGGAGAGGGGCTGGACAGGGCTTCTTTGCCTCCTTTGGTGAGTGCAGGGGCCTTGTGAGGGAGGGGTCCCCTTACTCGTTCTGAGGTGAGGGGTTGTGCTGTGCAGTCGTGTGGACTCACAAACTGGCAGAAATACAGAGGTCTGGTTGGTGCTGGTTGACTTGAGTCAAGGGGGAAATTCTCTGTATCTTTTTGAGATGTGTATCCTTTAAGCACATCTTTGACCATAAATTCAGCACTGTTTGACTAATGGACCAGCCTTAGTCCTGTCCTGGGTCTTGTCAAAACCAGCACATTGCAAAATGGCTCATTTTCTAAGAATACTCAAAATCAGCTTCTTTTCCCCATCTTTGTGATAAGGATCTTGGTATCTCTTTGACTTGAGCCTCCATGGGCTCCATTAGAAAAGGATATGTGAGCTAAGATAGAGACAGGGAAGCAAACGAAGAAAATGCTGAGGATCTGGAATGCAAAACCTGAATCAGGAGCTTCCTTCTGTTTGCTGGACTCACCTGCTCTCAAGAGCCAGAGAGCCACAGAGAAGCCTAGTGCCCATAGTGGGTCAATTAGTGAGCGGGAATCCCCCAGCCCAGGGCTCCTCTAGGTCTTGGGATGTCAATACTCCTACAGGCTCTCCTGTTGGCTCCATTTTTATTTTATTTGGCTCAAAATCATTCTCCCTTTCTTTCTTTTTTTCTAAGCTAGGGTAGTCCTCGAAGGAGCTGGGTTTGGGGAATAGGCTCACACCCTAGTTTTTCTGATCTTCCTTTGAGGCTTTTACTCCTCTGTGTGCGCTTGGTATCCATTATGCTCCTTCAAACTCCCTCACAGTCTACTTTTCTTTACGGTTTTGAGGCACTTCCCACATCCCCCAGAAAGTTATAGTAGTATTCTTGCAGTGGCTCAAAGATCACCAATCTGCCTGATACCATTAGGAAGCCTTTCTATGGCCTTCTCCGTATAACCAGAGCTCTTTCTGCTGCTCCCCCACGGCTTCTCGTATCTCAGAGGAATCACCGAGCCTCCTCTTCTTTAACTGGAAGTGTTTACATTGTCAGCTGGTGGGGGAAGATTTCCAGTCATTTCCTGGATGTCTTATCTTTCCTGGAGCCTGCATGGTTCTTGTGTGTCATTCCCCAGCTCAGTAGCTGTCCTAACTCCTTTGAGTGGCCATCTTGACCTCTCATCCCCCCACATGCTATTGTTTTTCCATCACAAACAACTGAAGACACTGGAACTCACATTCCTGGTGAGGAGGCAAAATGGCATCAACACTTGGGAAAAGAGTGTCGGCACTTTTTACAAACTGAAGTAAGTGCTTCCCATACAACCCAGCAGCCCCACCGCTGGGTGTTTACCCAAGAGAAGTAAAAGTGTATGTCCACACAAAACTCTTGTACCAGGATGCCACTTATTGCAGCTTATTTATAATAACCAAAGTCTAGAAACAACCTAGCTGTCCATCAATATGTAAATGGAGATGCAGATGGTAAGATCACACAATAAAAATATACCTACAATAAAAAGGAAGGAATTGCTAATACACCTAACCATTAGGATGAATAACAAAAGCATTATGTTAAGTAAAAGGTGCCAGTTCTCAGCCTCAGGACTTAAATATTTGGAAATAAAGAGAGCCAGGGGAAAAAACCACAGGTGTCAGTGTGGAGAGGTAGCCCAGTGAGGGGTGGAGACGAGAAGTCCAAATGGCCATCTCAGTGCCCGGGAAATGCAGTGGGCAAGAAAGTGCATACTCAACCCAGTGTCAGCTGCCTCTGAACCAAAGGGAGCAGAGGTCGTTTGCGGCCTGGGGCGTGTAGAGCAAGTGTGGGTGCTAATGTGGAGCTTTGACCAGGGCTCGAACTCAGGGTCTAGCCTTGAATGGAAAAAGGAGAAACTGGAGAACAGTCAAGCTGAATTTAGGGTAATGGAATTGGTGGAGAGAGAAAGACACATTTCTCAAACATGTTTCCCAAAGGCTGGGTCTTCTGCTGTCCTTAGCAGTTGGCTGCAGCCCTGGAACCACGGCCTGAAAGTCCCTTCTCTGATCCCCCAAAGCTCAGAGCTTCCTGAAGCCGAGGGCCAATAGCCGTGGCAGCAGAAGCTCCTGGTTTCCTGGGAAGAGAGGCTCAGAAACCGAGGGACCTGCAGAGTCCCGAGCAGTGCACCCCTCACAGGCTGCTTTCTTCTTGTCCTTTGGGCCTCTGTAGGGGGCGACTGGTGGGGACACAAGCTGTTTGTCTGGAGGATCGCTGTAAAACCTTACACCAAACAGTCCACTTTAGAGCAGGCTTGGTTTACTTCATGATAAAAAAGGCATTAAAGAAAAGATGACGGTGAGAGAGGTGAGACAGAAGCTTCCTTCTAAAACCGCATATAATATGAAAATATAACTAATACAACTACTCTTGAAAGAGCAACAGGAAAGAGGACTGCACCAAACTGCATACACCTGGAGACAAGAGCAGACCTCACGGAAAAGGGTAATGTACTAAAGCTGTGGTCCTGAGGGATCCAAGCCCTTCCTCCACCCCAGCTCATTGGCAGGAGGAACAGGAACGGAGCAGGGAGGGAGTGGAGATGTGGGACTGCTGAATACCTAACTCCAGAGATCTGCTCTGGGAGCACAAACCTACATTTCATGGTGCCGGCATGATACTCTCATAATTAGGGGGTTGGAAAGCTGGGACAGGCGGAGTTCCTGGAGAGACTAAGATTCCAGTTGCTTGTGTAAAGCAGGGATCCATATCCAGCTGCTCTGGGACAATAGAAAGGTGGGCAGTCTGAGAGACTTCCTAACAAAGAAGCCCTTAGCAAGAGGGCTGCTAAAGGGGCAAGGATTGCACAGAGCTTACTGCTCAGGAGAAAGGACAGGCAGACAAAATTGTCTGGGTGCACTCTGCCCAGCAGATTGGGAGTTTTCACGATCTTCAGGTGCTCCAGCTCCCTGGCTGCCTACACAGCTCCTAGAACCCCTTCTGTGACAGGCAGACTACTGCGCCTTTCTCCTGGCCAGCCCCACCAGGCTTGTAAACCGGGAAACCATACCCTGGTGTTAGGCCAGCCAGAGGGAAGATCTGTCTACACCAACTAAAAACGCAAAGCACAGAGGCTTATACCTATGAGCCCGGCCCACTGGTTCAGGCAGTGGAGACAGGCATAGCAGCCGGGAAGCAGGAAACAGCTCTTTCCTCCCTGGAGGCATCAATACCACTCCCCTGCAACCCCCGACATTGCTTCAGGGGCTGAGCAGCTCCAGAGAGTAGAGCTTCTGGGCACTAGAGGGCGCCATACACAAATATGAAATGCCAAAGGTACCTGGTCCAGAGTAAAATTATTAATACAACTCCTGAGAAAAATTTAAATGATATCAACCTCATGACTCTCCCTGAAAGGAAGTTCAAAATAAAAATCACTAACATGCTCATGGAGCTACGGAAAGATATTCAAGAACTCAGGAATGAATTACGGTTGGAAATCCAATCATTGAAAAGCACAATGGACAGTTAAAAGCAGACTGGATATGGTGGAGGACCGATAAATGAAATAGAAACGAGAGAAGAGGAATACAAAGAAGCTAAGGCACAGAGAGAAAAAAGGATCTCTAAGAATGAAAGAATATTGAGAGAACTGTGTGACCAATCCAAACGGAACAATATTCACATTATAGGGGTACCAGAAGAAGAAGAGAGAGAAAAGGGGGATAGAAAGTGTCTTTGAGGAGGTGATTGCAGAAAACTTCCCCAATCTGGGGAAGGAGATGGTCTCTCAGGCCATGGAGGTCACAGATCTCCCAACACAAGGGACCCAAGGAAGACAACACCAAGACATATAATAATTAAAATGGCAAATATCAAGGATAAGGACAGACTTTAAAAAGCAGCCAGAGAGCGGGAAGATGGCGGTGTGAGCAGGGCGGCAGAAATCTCCTCCCAACACTATATTTATCTACGAAAACACAGAAAATACATCTATTCCTAAAAGAGAGATGAGAATACACAGGAAAGCGCACAGCGTGCAGCTACACCCGAGAGGACTCGGCACCCCAAGAGGTGGGTAAGATACGGAGCCGCGACCCGGCGGGACCCGAGCACTCCCCCACCCCAGCGCACCGGCGGGAGGAGAGGATTCAGAGCCGGGAGGGAGTGGAAGTGCACCCCGCGAAGTAGCCAGCCCCGGGGATCTGCGCGGGGAGCGCTGACCCACATTGCGCAGTGCAGCGGAGATTGGAGAGACAGAGGGGCAGGATCTGAGCGGGAACGCGCCAGGGTGCTTGCAGCCGGCTCCCGGGAAGGAAAAAAAAAAAGCGCGCGCTTTCTTCAGCAGTCTTAAAGAGACAGGAGCCCAGCGGAGGAGCCGGATCGCCCCAGCACACTCAGCCCAGCAGGCTGGGAGTCCTGGGGAGTTTCAGACGCCTTAGCTGGCGACTGAGGAAGCGTAGCCATACATAACACTTCTCACTGAGATCAACAGCCTCCTATTCGTTCCCACCCCTGCCAGAGCCGTAAAGGGCCCTGCGGAGCGGCACAGTCACAGCTGTGGAATAGTGGGGCAATAGCGCCACCTAGAGCATTCCCACAGAATCTACGTCCGGTGGGCATTTTTTTGTTTTGTTTTGTTTTGTTTTTGTTTTTTCTTTTCTTTCTTTTTTTTTTCTCTTTTTTTGCCTTTATTTCTTCTCTTTTAAAGTCTAAAGAGCTAAGCTGACATACGTGGCAACTACCAGCGACCACTTCTATAGCCATAAAAAGACAGAGAAATATGGTCCAGACTAAAATCAACCAGACAACCCTAGAGAGGGAGCCTGAAGGGATGGAAATGCACAGTCTTCCTGGAAAAGAATTCAGAATAAAAGTCATAACCATGCTGATGGATCTACAGAGAAATGTGCAAGAGCTGAGGGAGGAAGTGAGGGAAGTGAGGAAAGACAATGCAGAAATCAGACAAGCGATCGACGGGCTTAACAGCAAACTGGATGAGATGCAAGAGACTGTTAATGGAATAGAAATCAGAGAACAGGAATACAGAGAAGCTGAGGCAGAGAGAGATAAAAGGATTTCTAGGAATGAAAGAATATTAAGAGAACTGTGTGACCAATCCAAACGGAACAATATTCGCATTATAGGAGTACCCAGAGGAAGAAGAGAGAGAAAAAGGGATAGAAAGTGTCTTTGAAGAAATAATTGCTGAAAACTTTTCCTCGCTAGAAGGAAGTAGTCTCGCAGTCCACCGAAGCTCATAGATCTCCCAACACAAGGGACCCAAGGAAGACACCACCAAGACACATAATAATTAAGATGGCAAAGATCAAAGATAAAGACAGGGTATTAAAGGCAGCTAGAGAGAGAAAAAAGATCACCTACAAAGGAAAACCCATCAGACTATCATCAGACTTCTCAACAGAAACCTTACAGGGCCAGAAGAGAATGGCATGATATATTTAACGTTATGAAACAGAAGGGCCTCGAACCAAGAATATTGTATCCAGCACGATTATCATTTAAATATGATGGAGGGATTAAACAATTTCCAGATAAACGAAAGCTAAGAGAGTTTGCCTCTCATAAACCACCACTACAGGATATCTTAAATGGACTGCTCTAGAGGGAAGCACACCTAAGGCTAAAAAGATGTCACCAGAGAAAAAAATATCATAGCAAAGAAAGCAGACCATCCAAATACCAACTAAAGGCAAAGAATAAAACACCTATTATAGAAAGAATGGAGGAGGAGGAATAAGAAGGGAGAGAAATAAAGAAACATCAGACTGTGTTTACAATAACTTAACAAGAAAGTTAGATTGTTAGATAGTAAAGAAGCAACCCTTGAACCCTTGGTAACCACGAATCTAAAGCCAGCAATGGCAATAAGTACAAACCTATCAATAATCACCCTAAATGTAAATGGACTGAATGCACCAATCAAAAGACACAGAGTAACAGAATGAATAAAAAAGCAAGACCCATCTATATGCTGCCTACAAGAAACTCACCTCAAATCCAAAGATATACACAGACTAAAAGTGAAGGGATGGAAAAGATATTTCATGCAAACAACAAGGAGAAAAAAGCAGGTGTTGCAGTACTTGTATCAGACAAAATAGACTTCAAAACGAAGAAAGTAGCAAAAGATAAAGAAGGACAATACATAATGATAAAGGGGTCAGTCCAACAAGAAGATATAACCATTATAAATATATATGCACCCAACACAGCAGCGCCAGCATATGTGAGACAAATACTAACAGAATTAAAGGAGGAAATAGACAGCAATGCATTCATCTTAGGAGACTTCAACACACCACTCACTCCAGAGGACAGATCAACCAGACAGAAAATAAGTAAAGACACAGAGGCACTAAACAACACACTAGAACAGATTGACCTAACAGACATCCGCAGAACTCTACACCCAAAAGCAACAGGATACACATTCTTCTCAAGTGCACATGGAACATTTTACAGAATAGACCACATACTAGGCCACAAAAAGAACCTCAGTAATTTCAAAAATATTGAAATCCTACCAACCAACTTCTCAGATCACCAAAGTATAAAACTAGAAATAAATTTTAGAAAGAAATCAAAAACGCTCACAAATACATGGAGACTTAACAACACTCTCCAATTAATCAATGGGTTAACGACCAAATCAAAACAGAAATCAAAGAATATATGGAGACTAATGACAACAACAACACAAAGCCACAACTATTGTGGGACGCAGCAAAGGCAGTTCTAAGAGGAAAGTATATTGCAATCCAGGCCTATTTAAAGAAGGAAGAACATTCCCAAATGAATAGTCTTAAGACACAATTACTGAAATTGGAAAAAGAAGAACAAATGAGGCCCAAGGTCACCAGAAGGAGGGACATAATAAAGATTAGAGAAGAAATAAATAAAATTGAGAAGAATAAAACAATAGAAAATATCAATAAAACCAAGAGCTGGTTCTTTGAAAAATAAAGAAAATAGATAAACCC
>JAVSCE010015557.1:0-14255 GCA_032199065.1 Smutsia gigantea | reverse complement strand
AGAGGGCACAGATGCAAGGAGCACAGAGGACTCCAGGGTGGAGCCAGAATAAGGGGCCTCCTCCATACACACAACAGCCAGGCCTCTGGTACTTGTGGGCAAGGCCACCTGCCTAAGGCTAGCCTAGGCCAGCTGGCTGTGGTTGGAGATGGGACTCCCTGCCCATTCCCATCCTCCACCCCACCCACAACTCCACCTGCTCTTAAGGCCCCAGCCAGGCTCTCTGCCTGCTGGGACACTGCCTTTTGTCTCTGTTTTCCTCCCCTGCAGGGTACACCTCTGTCCTCAGGGTCCAGACCCAAATGCCGGCTCCCCCAAGGGGCACAGAGGTCCAGGTCAGATAGAGTGGGGATGGAGACCAGGAGTATGTGAGGGCTCCAGGGACCTGGGGTTCTTGCTGAGCTCTGGAGGAGGCCTGGTGGGGGCTACAAGGTGCTCTGGAGGGAGGAGGACTGGGCCTTCTCTTACTTCTACTGGGGGAGTTCCAGAGCGTGGCAGAGGACTTTGAGAGCCGCTTGTTGATTATAGAGTCCACGTGTTTGGGCAGGTTTACTGCCGACACGGAGCACCTGCTCCCACCTGGAGGGGAAAAGACACGGCATTAGGGCCGGGCCAGACAGGAGCCAGGGGGAGCACTGAGGCCTTCCATGCAGGATGCTCCGCGGGCAGGGTGGGAGAGGGAAGAGTGGACAGGCTAGGAAGGGGAGGAGGAGGCAGACTTGACTCCGGGAAGAGGGGTGGGTGACCAGAGACAACCTGGATTGGGGGAGCCGACGGAGAAGGAGCAGAGGAAGGAGATGGAGTAAAACTTGAGAAACTATAGCCTTTCTGGTCAGGAAGCCATTCCCTAGGGCTGGGCACTGCAGCCTCTCCTCCCCAACCACCCAGCATTGGCGCTTGCTGACATTGCCCAGCCAAGGCGCTATGGCTACGACACCCACATACTGGGACAAATGCAGAGTTGTTCCTGCATAGAAGAACCCATGGTCACAGTCACTCGTACAAATCCACGTGTTCGTACAGACACATGAAGACATGCAGGCATGGGCATAGAAAGTGATAGGTATTTCCGCATGCACATGAGTGTGCAGACATGCACAGATATAGAAACACAAACACTGACAGATAATGTGTCAGACCCAGATGCACACAGGCACAAACACATTGAAGCAAGTTAATCATGATATTTGTAACAGCTAACATTGGTTGGATGCTTACCATGTACCAGGCACTCTGTTGGGCACCATACACATGTTACCTCACTTGATCCTCCCAAACATCTACCTAAAACCTCGGAGGCAAGTAGTATTGTTATCCCCATTTTACAGATGAAGGAAGTGAGACATCAAGAAGTTAGAGGTCAAGTGCCAGAGCTGGGATCCTAACCCAATTCTGTCTGACTTGGGAGCTCTCACTGAAGTACACGAGGCCCAAACACACCAAGGCAAAGGTGTTAAGACACAAGACACCCAGATCCACGAGCACATATAGCAAAAGATACACAGCTAGGAATACTGAACCTTGCCATTACATAAAGACTTCCAAACACAGTGGTACATACATGCCAGCAAAGAATCAGACAAAAATCCATGATGGCCCTACATGAAGAAAACTCAGAGACAAAAATCTACCTTCTAAGACAGGTACATAAGGGGGGTGATAGTTTTCTTTAAATATCCAGTGTCTGCAGGGAATTAAAATGCTCTTTTGTGTATCATCAACTAATAGCAGTTGACAGGAACAAAGAAGGCTAATCTAAAATGACAGAGGTTTGAGGAGCAAACCAAATGAAGAGAATCTGCCTCCAACTTGGAGGTGGAAGTCCTTGGGAAGGGACACTTTTTTACAGATCACTCCAGAAGACACGTAAGTCACTGAAGCCAGTCATACCTGCTGCAGGGAGCTGCCAGCTCCTGGCACTGAAGCTGCTCCCCTCCCCGACTCCTCAGGCCCCAGCCTTGCCCAGCCACCCACCAGCCCCTCCAGCCCACTCACTGGTCTTACGTCCTGGGGAGCTGTGGTGCAGGGCCCCTGCCCAGGACCAGCGCTGCTGCCGGATTTCAGCCCACGTCTTCTTCACTGACCGTTGGATAGCTGCTTCATAGCGCTCCTGAAGGGGAAAGGGGAGAGGAGAGAGGTCTGAGCTCAAAATCAGTCATCATTCCTGGGAGAAAGGCCCCCTGGCTCCTGTGACATGTCTCCCCCACCCCTAGAAGCTTTGCCTGACTCATTGCCGGTAACCAAGGTTACTGCATCCTAGCTATGTTTGAAGACTACTTGCAACAGATCCCTTTCAACTTGTTCTGAGGGAGCTTTCCACTGCTTTTGAGTCATTTCCTGGGTGAATGAGTGTTTCTCTGAGGATAGACGAGCAGGGGCTCTCCCTGCCTGGGGCTCCCAGGTGGAGCCATGGCCTCCTGGCACTGAGGATCCTGACCTTGCGACTGTGTTTTCTTTTCAACCTGAGGCCTCAGGGCAGGGCCAGGCCACCGTTTCCCTTATTTCCTGATGGATGCTCAAGCCAGGACTCTCCTCACGTTGTGGAGTTCAGCACACTCACACAGACACATCTCTGCACACATACAAATACACATAAATGGGGCACACATGCAAATATCTGTACTGACAGCGCATGGGTATAGGTGCAGAACCAAACATGTCTGCAGTCACATAGATGCCCAGATGTACACTAAGGGACACAACCGCAGGCGTGAACACAGGTGTGTATACACACTGAGCAGTGTACAGACGTGTACACACACGTGTACCCAGATCCATACATATTCAGTCAGAAATAGGCACGAACGCACCTTGTTTTTCTCCAGCTTCTGCCGCTGCCGCTCCTCCAGGGCTGCCCGGCGTTGCTCAGCTTTAAGCCGCTGCTCCTCCAGCCGCCGCCGGCGCTCCTGGAGCTGCTTCTCCCGCAGTATCTTGGCCTTCTCCTCCTTCTCCAGCCACACCGCCTTCTTGGCCGCTGCGGGAAAGGAGTCCCGGGGGTGTGAGGGGTCTGAAGCAGCCAAGCAGGTCTCCTCTAGAAGTGGCCCACCGTGTTAACCTGGCCCTGGGTGGGTTTTTATCCTGCCAGCTTGGGGAGGGATGTGCTTCTGCTCTCAGACTCTTCCCTCAAATTGCAGGGCTTTCTAAAGACAGGCTCAGGCCTCAGAATGAGGTTTTCCCGGAGGGGAGGCCCATTTCTCCCCTATTGTTCTTATGGGCTCTTGAAGCTGAAGGAGAAATAAGTTCTTCAGTGCCTGATCCCTGTCTGACTCTGGGATCTTCTGGACAGATTTTCACATACTGTGATTAAGAACATGGGATTTGGGGTGAGATGAGGCTTCCGGGTCTGAATCTCAGCTGCTCCACTTGGTGTGTGGCTTAAGGCAAATGATTTCATCTCTCTGAGCCTGTTTCCTCATCCTCAAAATGGGTGGAGAGGGTAAAATGGGATACCACACATACAGTTCTTAGCACACTGAGCATAATGCAGTGTTTCTGCAGTGTTAGTGTTACTGATAGGATGCCGATGGTGACGATGGTGGACACGATGACGCTTCCCCAGTACTCACCCAGGTACTTGGCCCGCTCTTCTCGCCGCTCCTTTGCCAGCTTATGTCTCTCTCCTGCCTTCTTTACATCTTAGTAGAGGGAACAAGAACCGACTTAGGTCAAGAGGCTCCCCACAGAGGGAAGTCAGCCTCAGGATCCTATCTCATCCCCACCCCAATCCTTTCCCATGTCCTTCGGAGCAGAAGATAGTCCCTCTGGTGGCATCATCCAGGGCTGGAACCCTGAGCCAAGGGGTTTGGGCGCAGGACTAGGGGCATCACACACACCTTGCTTGGTGGGAGGGCTGTCAGAGGCTGGCCCTGTTGGGGATGGTTGGCTGCTCCTTCGAGGAGGCCTGGCATCCCGGGGGCCTGTGGCTGGTGGAGTGGGTCCCCTGATCTTCACTTCTGAGAAAGGGGACTCTTCTTGCTGAGAGGCTGGCCTGAGCCCAGTCGGCCCTGGGGGGCTCTCTTGTTCCAGTGAGAGCTGCTTAGGGCTAGTGGCATTCTTCAAGGCAGGAGGGGTGTCCGGGGGAGTGTCAGGGACCAGGGCTGACGTCGGTGGTGGTGGTGGCGGCGGGGAGGGGTCACCTTCTGGAGAAGGTCTTGGCTCTGGGGGAGTCCTGGCTGCCACAGCTGGAAGTCCAACATAAGAGAGGAGAATCAGATCGTACATCTGTGCCATCCGTTCAACATGTAGCTCTTTCCCTGTCCAACTGACTTATTCATTCACTCACCCAAGATGTTAATATTGAGTTCCTTCTGTGTGCCAGACCCTGTTCAGATACTAATGATACAATGATGAGAAAACAGCCATGGTCCCTGCCTCTGTGGAGCCCATCTTCTAGCACAGACAAAGAGCTAAGCGATTCCAGTTTAGAATAAATATCTGTGTGTCACACAGCAGAGATGGTTAACCTACATTTGGGGGGCTTCCTGAGGAAGTAACAACCAAGCTGAGGTCTATAGGATGAGCTGGAGTGGACAAAGCACAGAGGAGAGGGTTCTGGGCAATAGAACATTTGCAAAGAGACAGGAGGGAGCAGGGTGTATTAGAAATACTTACTAGTGCCCCAAATGGTAACAACTGGCTTCCACGTCTGACTCCCTCACCTTTCTGCTTTACTTGGGGCCAAAGTGCCCAACCCAGGCCTTGTGCCCAGAAGGTGCCAGTGCTTGGCATAGGGGACTGGCCAAGGGGAAGGACATAAGCATGGATGCAAGTGGGATGCCCATGTTGCAAAAATCCCCAAAGGGGGGGGGCAACCTGCCACATCCACTTAGTAATCATTTTTCTCTCCCTACCACTCTCAGATTTCTTCTTTTAAGACATAAATAATTCCAGGTCCTGTAGAGTTATTAGAATTACTAGAATAATTTCTTCTCCCTGCAGAAGACATCAAAATGCCATGTAAGGAAACCACATGATTTGGTATGTACAAGTATATACACACATGTGAGCACATGTACACTACAAGACAGTGGTAAGACAGGCTTCAGAGTCAGTCAGATGGGGATCCATCCTGATTTCACCACCTCAAAGACAAGAAGGGAGGGCCTGCTCCCTCAGCAGGTAGACTTGGTGAGCTGTCCAATCTCTTTAAGCCTCAGTTTTCATATCTGTGAATGGGGATAATGAGCCCAAGCTGGCAGGGATGTCAGTAAAGTGCCTGGCACAAGTCATGTGCCAGCAAATACTTCCCTCCCTTCCCCTGTGGGTCTTATGAAGCTGAGAGGAGAAGCCTCTGCACAATAAGCCCTGGTGCCATCTGCTGTTCCCCTCTGGGCACTGAGGGGACCAGGGGGTCATAGCCACTGACTTGGGCTTAGGGAGCAGGACGAGCATCTGTAGGAAGGTGAATCTAAAGAGGCGTTTTTTTGCTCCTATTGGGTGCCTCCAACTATCCTAGGTCCTCTGCCCTGGGAACCCTGGCCCTCTCAGAGGTTGACAAACTCCCCATCCTATGGGTGACCATGTGTGTATAAGGAGGGGGCATTCTCAAGGAGTCACCTTTGGGACTCTGGGTACCTTTTTTCAGGAAGATGGGTGTCCAGTGGTTGAATATCTGCCTGAAGGCAGACTATCTGAATATTAATTCTAGCTTCTCCACTAACTGTGTGACCTTGGGCTAGTTACAGACCCTCTCTGTGCCACAGCTCCTCTTCTATAAAATACAGATATACCTACCTCACAAGATTATGATGAGTATTAGTGATAACAGTAACAGTTACATATTTTTTTAGAACTTCCTATATTCAAGGCATTGCACCTATATTAGTTTTAATCCTCACTGACAATTCTTGTGAAGGATGCACTGTAAATATATCTTTTACAGATGAGAAAAGTTAAACAAAAAGAGGTTAAGTAAAGTAATTCGAGGTCACTCAGCTGGTAAGTGAAGGAGCCTGTATTTGAAGCCAGCATCTGCCACCAGAGCCCATGTTCTCACCTACTGCTCCTTCCTGCCTCTGCTTAAGGCAGTATGAGATATTACATGTTATGCAATGAATTTATCTGAGGCTACTTTCCCCTCATTCCTTCCCTTCCAGCTTCCTGGGCTCCAGGCAAGAGCCCCAGCTAAGGCTCTTGTCTCCCTAACCCATCCCATTATGCCAGCCTCTAGGCTGCATGGCAGCCCACCTAGCTTTTCCCACACCAGTAGAAGGCTGCCTGGTCACTTGCTAGTCTATTTCTTAACCACCTGCAAACTCCTTTTCAATGCAACGGTAAATAAAACTAGTGGCAACCACTCAGTGAGTATTTACTACATAGCAGGAACTGAGCTAGGCCCTTTGTATCCCCATCCAGCATCTCCATATGAGCTCTGAGGGACAGAGATCCTTATCTGCATTATATAGATGAGACAGTCAAAGCTTAACCCACTAAGTGACTTGCCCAGGGTCACAGAACAAGTACATGGCAGAGGCAGGACTTGAACCCAGGACTGTCTGGGGCCAAACAGCCTAGATGTGTAAGTACTAAGCTTGAATGAAGGCTGAGGGCGAGGGCTGTGTATTGCCATTCTCCTAGCACCTGTGCGTGCTGCATGTGTTGCAAGGAACACTGGTAGGCGGGCGTTGGCTACACCTCAGCAAATCACACCCAGTAGGCAAGAGAATGAATCTCCAATTAGGTCCTGACAGGTGGTGTGAGGAAAGCCTGGCAGGAAGGCGAGCATGAGGCCTGGAAGAGCCCACATGTGGGCATCACATGCAGCACAGGGGAAAGGTCTTAGGCTTCAGAGTTGGGCAGGCCTGGGTGGGGAATCCTGTCTCTGCTGTGGGACCCTGGACAAGCCCTGAACTTATCTGAGCCTCAGTTTCCTCACTGAGTTGTTGGGATTGACAGTGAGAAAGTATGTCTGTCATCTCTGACACGTGGCAGGCTCTCAGTAACCAGCACCTGCCTGGAAAAATCTGTCCACTTCTTCCCATCTCTGCCACAACAGTCCACTTGGGTCAGGCTTTCATCCCCACTGCTCCCTGACACAGCTCTTCTCAAGGTCGCCAGTGACCTCCACATTGCTAAATCAACAGGCATTTCTCGGTCCTTGTCTTGCTAATGTAGCCGCTGCATTTGACACAATTGATCCCTTGGTGCTCTGTGCCTGGCCTTGAAGACAACACCTCTCCTGGTTTTCCTTCTACCTTGTTGGCTGTGACTTCATCTTCTTTACTGATCCCTCCTTAGCTTCTTAACCTCTCTGCGCAGGACTGCCCCAGGGCTCAGTGGAGGACCTCATCCCTTTTCTGTCTACAGGCACTCCCTGGGTGATCTCATCCAGACTCATGGCTTTAAATACCATCGCTCTGCTGATGACAACCAAATTTGTATCTCCAGCCCAGACCTCTCCCTTGAGTTCCAGTTTTGCTCATGCAACTCCCTACTTGACACCCCTGGATGTCTTATAGACACCCCAAACTTATATCCAAAGCTGAGCTCCCCACAAAACCCTGCTCCTCCACCAGTTTTCCCATCTCAGTCAATGGCAAACTCATCCTTCCAGTTTCCTAGGCCAAAATTCTGGGAGTCATTTTAGAATCTTATCTCACACTCCACATCAAATCTGTCAGCAAATCTTTTTGGCTTAATGTGAAAAATATATCCTGAATACAATCACGTCTATCTCCATTTCTGTCATCTTGGTTCAGCCACTGGCCCTTACAAAAGACCCTCACTACTGTCCTTTGTTCCCCTTTGGTATTTTCCCAACACAGTAACAGAGTGATTCTGTTTAAAAATAAGTCAGATCAAATCACTCCTCTTGACAAAATCCTCCCAAGATGCCCCAAGTCATGGGGAGGAAAAGCCAGATGGCCTCCAAGGCCCCCCAGGATCCTCCCTCTCTTCACCCCTGCTCAGAATGTTTCAGCCACTGTTCCTTAAATGTGCCAGGCATGCACCTGCCTCAGGGTCACTGACTCGCCATTCTCTCTGCCAAGAACTCTCTGCCCCCAGAATCAGTATATTTCCCTCACCTCCTTCAGGCCTTTACTTCAATGTCCTTTTTTCCCTGACCCCATATTTAAAATGAAAAACTGCAATTGAAGTCTCCTCACCTTCCCAACTTTTTTTCTCTCCAATTCTATTTTTATCCATAAGTATTACCACCATTTTAACACTATCTCCCACCGCTAGGAGATAATCTCCATGAGTGCACAAATGTTTGTGTTTTGTTATCTGTCCTATCTCCATGGCCAAAACGGCCTGGCACATAGATGCCCACAACTATCTTTTGAATGAAGGTCAGTGAGCTCCACCCTGGCAGGTATCACCAGCACCTCTCTTACCTGGATGATTACAAAGTCCTCCCACTGCTCTCCTCCTGCCCATTCCCACTCTTCTTTCCATGGGGCACCCAGAGTAGTTGTTTGCAAATACACATCTGATCATCACACTCTGTCACATGAAACCTCTCTGTGGCTTCCCACTGCTTTGAAGGTAAAGACAAAATTCTTGAACCCAAGCTACAAGCCTCACACAGTCTGCATTCCCTGTCTTCCCCCGTCCTCCACCTCTTGAATCTCCTCTCCATGTCCCTACTTGCTCTCTGTACTCCAGCCACACTGACCGTCTTTTAATTCAGATAACCATCCATACTCCCTCCTGCCACAGGGCCTTTGAAAATTCTCTTCCTCATCTTCTCTGAGTTAACTCTCATTTACCCTTCAGCTCTTAGCTCAGTCACCATTTCCTCAGGCAAGCCTTCCCTGGCCTCTCTGATCAGGATAAACTCCCTCATGGCTTCACGTGCCTCTTGATTGCGGCCCTATGAGTGTTACAGTTTTAAACTTCCTTGTGTGGCTCTTTTGTTATTATCAGCCTCCCCCTTAACTGTGAGGAAGCCCTACAAGGACTGGGCCATGTCTGCTTTCTTGCTGCTGCATCACGAGCAGCTACCACAGTGCCAAGTACATGGAAACGGTCATGAAATGCTGTTGCATGAGAGTAAAGCGCTGTACTAGGAAGGCACTGTGGCCTAAAGCAGGGTGTAGAAAAGGAGATTTTTGCTTGAATAAAGAGAAATCCATGTGGTAATTTACTGCAAATGAATAAACACTTCAAGGGAAGCAAAACAACTCCATCTCAATTGAGTCTGAGCAGCTTCCTGGACTAAGGCACTCAGGTAGAAGTTAATAAAGCTAATAGTGTTTACTCCAGCAGCTCAACAACAAAGACTTCTCAAGAAGCACACAGCACATTTGAAACTCTTCTTTTGACCTGCTGGACCATTGACCCTGAGTACAGATATTTTCCTGAGAATGATGCAACTCTGACAAAATGTCATTGGGACAGTGTTATCCAGGACAAATTGTATTAAGCCAAATTAATTCCTTGGTTAATTATCTACATAGTACAGTGAAGCCAATTTCTGATTATCCCCATTTTCAATCACCAAGTGAATATGATTTTTCAGCTACTTCACTTCATTTTTGGTCTGTGTCAAATTGGGAGGTTTAAACCACTGTTAGTTTTATTTTGCTATGTTGATATCTACCAGAAGTATTTGTTAAGAACTGGATAAGGGATAGATAGCTTGTATTTATTTCTTGGCACATGGAGCATTAGCAGGGCAGAGGCGCGGGAGCTGGCCGTAGGGTCAGTAAGCTTGTCTTCTCGAGAGCCCCAAGAAAGCATATACCTGGGGTCTGCGGCAGGGTCTGGGCCACGTCTCTCAGAGGACCTGTCACATGTCTCAGGGCACCTACTCCCCATCTCCATCATCTGGAGCTGGCAGTCCTTTCCTCTCTTCTTTCCCTCCTTCCACCCCAACCACTGCTGCCAGGCCAAATATTCCCCTCAAACACTGATAGCTCAGCCTGGCTTTTCTGTTCACCTGTGCCCCTTCCACCACCAGTGGGAGAGCTTGTGGAGAGAAAAGACTGGGTCTTAATCCTTCTTGCAGCCCCAGAGCCTTACCTAGGATCTGCCCAGAGCCGAGTAGGAGTTCTGTGTCTGTTTAATAAACATCTGGTTGGATGGACGGCTGGCTGTCTGGCTGTCTGTGGAAGGCTACCTAGATAGCATGGCGTCACTGCCCCAGCTGCTTCAAAGCCTAGCCTGTTTAACCCTCAATGTCTTGATCATATCAGAGCCCTGTGTGTGCCCTGCCAGATCCTACACCCAAGAAAGGAAATAAACTAATTTATTGAAGCCCTACCTTATCAGGCACTTTCTCTTATGTAATTCTTATAACAGCCCTAAAAGGAAGTATTATGGATGGTCCCTGTTTCACAGGTGAGAAAACTTACTCAAACAGGTTAAGTGAATTGCTCATGTCAGTGTCAGAGGTTGGATATGAACCTGAGGCTGTCTCACAAAACCCTGATGTCACACTGTTTCTGGTAGGTGTCACATCACCCCTCCCAAAGCTCCTGCCTGTTCCCTGCAGAAGGAAACGATTCGGTGGTTCCCCCAGGAGGATGCCCCATGCTGGTGAAGGGTGTAGGTGGGGCAGGCCGGCACTGAGCTCAGAGCGCAGGAATGCAGGGAAGGCAAGCTCCTGCCCAGGCTGGCCACCAGGAGGCAGGAAGTGAGGCACTGGCAGGGAGTGGGGGAAAGTGGCCCTCCTCCAGGGGGCAGAGCAAGCAGAAGCGGGTGCACAGACAGCACCCCTGGGTGGGAGCACGGGAGGCAGAGGCATGAGGCAGGGAGGAAACAGGACAGTGATCAGTACTTCTAGCCAGAGCCCTCCTGGCTCTCTCAGCAGCTTCTTAGATGGCAGTGCTAGACAAGACAAATGATGACAGGGAGACAGAGAGTACACACCACAGAGAGAGAGGGAAACACCCAGACAATGTGGACAGAGCCTATACAACAGCAAGGGACAGGACATACTCTTTTCTCTCTCTCATACACACAGGAAGACTTACTGGGATTCAGAACTCTACACAGATACACGCATACACTCATATCCTTAGACACACACACACACACGGAGCCAGGCAACTCCTCTGAGGCTCAGATGAAGCTTTAGAGACACACACACTCAGAGATACAATGTCCCCAGTATATTTACACAGCCTCATCCAGGTCACTTCTGCTCTGTCTCTTCTGGGCACGCCTTTTCCTGGGCCCAGGGAAAAGTCCAACTGACAGCAGCAATAGCTAATGCTGTGTCAGGTACAGCTAAACATTTTAAACACATCAGTCCATTTCATCTTCACCACAATCCTATGAGTAGATATTAGTCCATTTTACAAATGAGGAAACAGATTCAGAGACATTAAAACGCTTGCTTAAATCAAACAGCTGGTGAAGGGCAAAGCTGGGGTTTGGACACGAATCAGTGTGAGTCAATACCTTCACTCTGTTACCCAAAGTGGGCAGCCTCCGGGGTTCTCTCCTGGAGAGATCTGGGGTAGGAGGGCAGGGATGGGCAGAAAGGACAAACCCTGGGAGATGCCTGATTGTGAGGCTGGTACAGAGGGGACCTGTAGGGGGCAGCATTACTCCCGGCCAGGACTGAGAAGTACCAGCTCTGAGAGCCAGTGAACTAGGAGGCGGCAGCTTGCTCCAGCAGTCCTCAGAACCTGGCCACAGGTCCTTGGTAGCAGGGCACCAGGGCCTGGCTGTAGGTGTCTGTGGGGGATAAAGCTGGGATCCCAACTGAGACTGCAGATCTGAAGGAGCTCTCTGACTGGGATGGCAGCCATTGTTCCCAGCCTCCAATCAGGAGCACCCACTTCCTGTTATTTTAGGCGGCAGGAAATGACCCTATCCCGTGGGGGTGGGGGGGGCACCATGGCCGTCCCTCAGCCCACGCGTGGGCCTAGATGTTGAGGACAGAGGCCCAGCTTTAGGCCAAAGCCTGAGGATAGTCCACTGGCTGGACTGTCACCACTGCCTGGATCCAGGGCCTCCTCCTGGTCTGACTTGTTCAACCTGGCAGGATGCACAAGGAACCCAGGGCTCTGCTGGCTCTACTCCTGCCTGCCGGAGAAAAGACCACAAGGCCCTCAAGACCAAGATCCCCATAGATGATCAGCCATGCAAGAGAAGCAGGCCAGACTCTATCATGGCTGGCTTGGTCATGATAATTCAGCATAGGAGTTTGGTGTACAGGCTTTAGAGTCAGATGGACGTGGGTTCAAATTCAGTCACTGCCAGTTCCTAGCTGTGTGACTTTGGGCAAGTGACTTTCCACTCTGAGCCTCATCTATAAAATGGGGACGATACTGTTCCCTACTCAGGACTGTTTTGAGGATCAAAAGAAACGATGCACATGACATGCTAAATAAGCATTATGCCAGGCACAGAGAAGGCTTTTAATAGGAGTAGGAGAAGTTGAATCACCTGGAAGTCTATTCCTGGTCCACATCTCCTTTTACAACTGGTGATGGGGGCAGTGATGCCATGCTCTGCTCCTGGCAGGGCAGAGCTGCAGCTGAGAGGTGCCAGAGGAGATGCTGAAGGCTGTGCCCTGGGGTGCCAGGCAGAGCTACCACAGCCAACAGAGATGCATTATCTGGCTCCCTGGCCCCAGGGTCCACTGGGATCTGAGGACATGGCTCCCAGCTGCTTGTGGCCTAACTTCCAGCCTTGGTCAGACCCGAGACCTGCCCTGACTGCTCTCAAGTGCCGCCACTCTAGTCTGGGCCTGGCTTTCAGTTCATTGCCCACTCTTTCAGCCCTGCCCCACCAACAGCTGATGCCCATTCCTAGGGGGAAGGGGGAGTAAACTGGCCTAATGCCCCTTCCTCCTTATTTGCATATGCACAACTGCACATTAGGGGCTCATTAGAGGCCTCATTACTGGGTCCACCAGCCCAAGTGGGGACTGAAGCTGTCAGTGGGAGGTGCCGGCCAGGCTGGCTGCCGTATGTAGAGACATGGCTCATTTTGCCAATCTCAGCAACCTATACTCATCCTTTCAGGTCCACCTCCAAGGCCTCATCCCCTGTGATATCTTCCACAAGCAGAGCCCACAGACCACTGCATCACCATTACACCAGGGTTCTCTGCAGCGAACAAGTCTGCTTCCCCCACTGGGCCAGAAGCTCTTTGGGGCAGAGGGTGACTGACTGGTTCCCTTCTCTGCCATCTGCACAGTCAGCACTGAGCTGGCACATGGTGGGCATCAGTATGGTGTGCTGGCTGGCTGGCTGCACCCATCTCCCGGGTCTCTCTTCTCCCCCTACCACCTTACTCCAGTACGGGGGCCCCTCTGTTCCCAGATACACCCTGCCTCATGTCTGTCTAGAAGTTCTTCCCTCCTCCTTGCTCTCGGTCCCACATTTACCGCCTGAAGTTCTAACTCATCACACCTTCTCACAGGTCTCTGAAGGCAATAAAAAACAACAAAAACCAAATAGCTAGAATTTATTGAGCATTTACTACATGCCAAGATCTAGGCTGTGTTTTATGTATTCATCAAATGATCCCAATGTCTTTGTGAGATAATTTCTAGCATTATGCTCACTTTATAGATGGGAACATTTAAGATTTAGGTTAAACAATTTGCCTAAGATCACACAGTAGGAAGTTATGAAGGGGAGATTTAAACTGTTTGATTCGAGTTTACACTCTTAAGCAAACTGACTCCCAGTTCCTGCCTTCACCTCCCACATATTTTGTACCTCCCTGCTGGCACCAGTTCCGAGGAGCATAACCACAATAATGGTAATAACACTGTCCTGTGGGCGTCTGTGTGTCATCTTCCTTTAGATACATCATCTCGAACCCTCACATTGACCCCACAAGGTTAATAACACTCCCTCCATTTTCCAGGGGCATAAACTGTAGCCAGAGCAGGTAAGTCACTTGCTTGTGTCCATACTTGTCCCCTGCTCTGTTGCCTCCTGCTAATGCTCAATGTGTGGAGGGAGCTCAAAGAGGGCAGAGATCACATCATGTACTCTCAGTGTCTCTGACCAGTGCCTCAAACTCACAGAGCACTATCTTTACTCCCTGGAAGGTGTTGGCTCATAGGGGCCCCTGTCACCTTTAACTTCTCTCTTTGTAGGGAACAGCCACCATCCTGATTCAGGTTCCCATGTAACTCCATTTAGGCCTCTGTGTATAGAAGAATCTTCCCAATCCAGGGCACTGTATGCAGGCCCCCCAGTACAGCCAGGCACACCCATTCCCATGCATTCATATTCAGTCCAGGCATCCCACTGAAGTGCCCTAATTATAAATTAGCTACCCACTCAGGCCTCATCTATGGCCTAATAACTACCCCCATTCAGGCACCGATATATATGCCA